>PVJS01014029.1:21638-41172 GCA_004027185.1 Glis glis
AGAGAGAGAGAGAGAGAGAGAGAGAGAGAGAGAGACAGGGAGAGAGAGAGCGAGAGAGCTGAGGCTGGCCGCGAACCCGGATCCTCCGGTCTCTGCCTCCCAAAGTTACTGGGATTACAAGCGTGCGCCACCACGCCCGGCTTGAGTTTCTTACTCTACTCAAACTATGTAATGATTGTGTGATTTTTCATATGTAAGTATAGTGCTTTGGGTTTATCATTAGGTGATGCCCAAGCTCTTTCCCCAGGAATCAGAGTCACGTGCCTTGATTAGGACTTTCTGCTTGATCTCCCTTAAGAGAGCTGGTTGGAGCTGGGCGTGGTGGTGCATGCCTGTAATCCCAGTACTTAAGAGGCTGAGACAGGAGGATTGCAGGTTCAAAGTCAGCCTCAGCAACTTAGTGAGGCCCTCCATAACTTAGTGAGAACTTGTTAAAAACTAAAAAATAAAATAGGGCTGAAGACAGCCCCTGGCGATAAAGAAAGCCTTCTCCCTATTTCTTACAGAGATACCTGCATAAGGGAAAGGAATAAATGGTCAACAATATGTGCGAACACCTCAAGCTCAATGCAGACTCCAAACCTTCCCTCCCACCCCCCTGAAACCTGCCCTCCTTCTTATATCCCCCATCATGTGAAAAGCATTACTTTCCATCTGGAATCCTTAGCTCTACCCTTTTTGTCATTTCTATGTTCATTAGCTCATTAATTAGCTTAAGTGTTTATATGCTTAGATATAGGCAATAGGAAGACGACTGAGCAAAGGGTCCCATCCACTAGGAGCAACTCGCCTAGTGGGATTCAGGCAGGACAAGGCAACCCGTGATACAGTAGAGATATATGGCTGGCAAATGAGGGAGGAAGGTCACGGATAAACCCAGCTGCTCACTAGGTCCTCCTGACTCGACTTCCTAAATATCTCCTCATTCCCTACATCCTACTCTTCATTCTGGTCTCTTCTCTTTGTTCAGCACTTGTCTTTTGCCTAAACATTTTTTTTTTTTTTGTACTGGGGCTTGAACCCAGGGGTATTCTACCTCCAAGCTACACCTTCAGCCCTTCTTATTTTTTGTTTTGAAAGAGGGTCTCACTAGGTTGCTGAGAGCCTTGCTACTTGTTGATGTTGTCCTTGAACCTGTGATCCTCCTGTCTCAGCCTCCCAAGTACTGGGATTACAGGCGTGTGCCACCACACCTGGCATTGCTTAAACTTTTATGATAGCTTCCTACCTAGACCTGGATTCCCCATTCCAGTGCCTCCTCTAACCCCTCCAGATTTACTTTTCTCAAAAACAAAACAAACAAACAAAAAACAGTATGTTTCCTTGTCCACACCAAGCTAAACATATCATGCCCCTGTGAGATAGTTTTATCTGGCCAACCTTTCCCTCAGTTTTTCATACTTCACCTCCTGAGCACCTGTTCGTCCCACTTATCACATCCCCTGTGTCTTAATGAGTGGCTAGCTGACTAGCCTGTGGTGGGACACGGTAGACATTTATTGAAAGTGAGTGACTGTATCTGTACACTTCCATTTAAACTCTCCCAAACACCATGGGAAAACCATGGCTTTGGTGAAGTTTCCCTCTTTCCCTGATCATCTAATTAAAAGAAAAAAAAACAAACAAACTTCTTGGTTACTTTTATGGGGGGATTGTCTGCATTCCCATAATTGTCTACACAGCCAAGTAAAAGGGGTCTGCTCCCATTTCCTGCCATAGTTGTGGACACCATCAGGGATGATCCCAGGGGGTCCTTAAACTATCACACCAGCCTGGCCAGGGTACTTTTACATTGCCTACCATGTGATGTGGAGGGCTGCCATTCATGTGGGACCACTTCCATGGCTAAAAGGGACTCTTTGTGTTCATACCTAGGCAGTGGCTTTCATAACTTGAGAAACAAAATCTAGAGCATGCTGGAAACAGGAGTGAACCTGCACAGTGGCTACCTTGAACCCTCTGCTGGTCAGCGGAAATCTCACTGACTGTGGGAGAAAAGACTTACTGGAAGCTCAGGATAACTTATTTGCAAAAAATTATAGATTATAACAAATAGCTTATAGCTGTAGGTGTCTTACAAAATTAGTTTATATCAGGTCCCCAAAGATATCTGGGAGAATATGGATGCATGCATGCATATAATCAAGTGATGACTGAGTACAAAAAAATATGTCCTTCTCTCTTAGGAGTATGTCATTTCAACATATAGTAGTATCTTCTGCTTCTTTTGGATCTTTTGAGGACACTGGTGAGCCAAGGAAACAAGTTACCTGTGCTCTGTAACAGGAGGGGAGGACACAGTGAGACAGGGTCAGAATGACAGAAACCAGAAGTCAGGTCTCAGGGTCCTTGTTCCTCGCTGGGCTGTTGGCTTAGATACAGATGTCAGATGTGCTTAGTTACAGATGCATCATCACTGTATCTAGGACTTCAAAGGCACTTGCCGATGCACTGATAGAACAGTTCACGTTGATGAGAAAGTTGGGGAGTAGTCATTTATTCCATGAGAATTGGAATCCCTAATTTATTCCTGGGCTTTTCCCAGTTGGATCATTTTTTCCCTCTAATCATTTTTTATTATTTGCTTTTTCAGGGAATGCCCAAAGAGACCCAAATGAGGTTGCTGAAGGAATAATTGATGCCATTGAAGACTTTGTCCAGAAAAGATCAGTCCGGTCTGTGAAAACAGTTAAAGTTGTTATTTTTCTACCCCAAATACTGGATGTGTTTTATGCCAACATGAAAAAAAGAGAAGGGTCTCAGGCTTCTCCTCATCCATCTATGATGTCTAAACTCACCTGTGAGTTGAGTTGTTCGTTTTAATGAAATGCATGTTGCTAATATTGTTGACACATGGGAAATAATTAATCTTCCTGTTCTCTTTAGCCTTCTTTGTCTCACCAGAGCCATTGCCCCGAAAACAGAATCCCTCAGTTTTGGAAAAGAAAACAGAATTGGCAGTTTTCCAAGTGTGTGGTGAAAATAGAAAAGGTGTGGACAGTGCTAGCTCCTGGATACAGGAGTTGATTAAAAAGGAGCAGTTTAATTACACCAGTAAAGATGAGTGTATCAAAGACTTTGATGGAAAAAAGTATCAAAAACTGAATGAGCTGCAAAAGAGGTTAAATATTGCCATTTCTGTGGACCAGAAGAAACCTTCGATTGAGGTTATAGGACTAAGCAGAGATGTGATGCAGGCTAGAGATGAAATTGAGGAAATGATCAAGAGCGTTAGATTGGCCAAAGAAAAAGAAGACCGGGCAGATTGTATTTGTGAATTTATAGAATGGCAATATAATGAGAACGACACTTTCCATCGTTTTGATAAAATGACCAATCTGCAGTTGGAGGACGCCAGGAGAGCAAAGCACAATAGCACCATTGTCAACATTAATAATAACAGGTACACAGTGGACTTGAACTCGTACACTGCCAAGGGTCCAAATGGACACACTGTAACTCTTCAACGGCTCTCAAAATCTGAAGGTGAGTTAAACTCTCATGCTTCTTATACATTATTTTACACCTGCTTTGGGCATAACACTATTTTGTACATCCACCAAATTTTCAAGTAGATAAAACTCAAGTAACCCTAATGGAATGAACTAGAAAACTTAGTCTCTGAGCTTACCTTATGATCAGAAAACCACAGCCTGGACACACCCAACAGTCTGAGAAAGATGATTTATGTATTTATTTTGGTACTGGGGAACCCAGGGGCATTCTACCTCCAAGTTACATCCCCAGCCCTTTTTATTTTTTATGTTGAAACAGGGTCTCACTAGGTTGCTGAGAGTTTCACCAAGTGGCTGAGGCTGGCCTTGAACCTTCAATCCTCCTGTCTCAGCCCCCCAAGTACTGGGATTACAGGCATGTGCCACCACGTTGGGTGAGAGTAATGATTTTAATAGTATGAATAGCCATACCTTGCAGTTGTTCCCATCTCTACAGTTTATAAACTTCCCAGAGCCCGCTCTGCTATGGAGGTAATGGCTGCTTCAGTCAGAGGAAGGAAAAGAATAGGCTTAAAAGAAAAGTAGCCCAAGGTTTTCTAGAACAAAAGGGCAAAGGGGAGAAAACGGAGAGGATAGCCTGGTCAGGTGAGCCCTGTCTGTGACTAGTGACCCAGGGAGGACCCTAATAGTATTCCCAGAAGTCACCTCTGCCCTGAGCAACAGGATCCTGCACTCAAGGGAATGTCTGTCCTGTGTAGACAGCCATTCCTGCTTTCAGGCCACAGAAGGTGACCAGTGGAAACCAGTAACTGGGCTCCTGTAACTATATTCATCTCTTGTGAGATCAGTGTGAACGAACTCCTCAGATTCTGAGCAGCCCAGGGAAACGCCAAATCTAGTGTAGTATTCTGCTCAACTGGGTAGGAGGCAGCACTGTCACCGCAACCTGTCACCGTGCAAGACCTACCGCCCGCCCCCTCTTACGGATGTTGTGAAGAAGAATGAGAAAAATAGACACAGAGTATGCTGTGGTGGTGGTGAGGAGTTCTGGCAAATTCCTACGCCTAAGCAAAAACAATAGCCACTATTTAAAACAGGTTGGAAGCTAGGCGTGGTGGCACACGTCTGTAAACCCAGTACCTGGGAGGCTGAGACAGCAGGATCACAGGTTCATGGCCAGCCTCAGCTACTTAGTGAGGCCCTCTGCAACTTAGTGAGACCCTGTTTCAAAAATAAAGAATAAAAAACAGGGCTGGGGGTGTAGCTTGGAGGTAGACTGTCCCTGGGTTCAATCCCCAGTACCACAAAAACAAAGCAAAAATAGATCAGAAAATAATGTTTTATTAAATTGTGACAGAGGGGAGGCTGAACAGAAAATGCAGATGAATTATACTGCACCAACAGTTTCACATCTGAGCCTGATCAGAACGTAAGATGCAGACACACAGGCCCCACCCCTTGGCGACCCTGACTCAACATGTCTGTGGCTTTGTGTTGTTGATGCTGGGGATGGAGCCTGCATGCTAAGCAATGCTCTACTACCGAGCGATATCCCCTCCCTCCTTTTTTGTTAACAAGAATTCCAGTTAGTTCTGATACTGGTTGTGGTCCACACTTTGAAAAACATTCTCACAGAAAGAGAAGGGAACTTCTTGAACATGTAGAATTAGGAGATTGTAACACAAGAACACAAATGGTACTTATTCAGAGCATGCCAGGAATGTTCAGGAGAGTCCTTAAATGTCTCCTTTGCAGTTAAAATCCCTGACCACTGGAGTGACATGAAGCAGCAGTATTTGCATGAGGTCCCGCTGCTGCCTAGTGATCCGGAATACAATGTTGTGGCAAGCAAGTTTAAGCAGACCTGCTCCCAATTTGTCATAGAGAAGGTAAGTCTGCTGCGGACGTGGAGTTTCTTGATGGTAGAGACAACCGATATCGTGGTCCTTTGCAAATACATTTTCATTCGTTTCCTATCACATTTTATTTTACCTTCCAAATATGGTAATTTAAAAATATGGTAATTAGATTGTAGGTTCTAGATTCTACTCATGTCACCATAATTACTGAGACCTTAAGATTCTTGTGTCAGTTATTATGATATAACCTTAGGTGGCAATATGATGTTAGAATACTAAAGATACACCATATTTACTTTGTGAAGCAAACTAGTAAAAATTCAAAGATGTTGCTTCAAAGTTAGGATTTGATAACTAGCAAACATCAGAAAGAGACACAGGGAGGTTCCTCAGTCAGTATGCTATTCTCTGCCCCCCATGCATGGGTCAAAGGCACTTACTGCCTTGATCAACTCGGTGGCCCTTTCCTTGTTCACCTTAATTATTTTGGCATTTTCTGTGTTTAAACGTTATTAACATTGCCCTTTGAAGCTATGTTGTTCCTTGGCTTCTGTGGCTCTTTACTTTCTTTTTTCTCCTTCTGTAACTAGTTTTCCTTTCCTTATCACTGGCTTCTGTTTCTCCTCCACAGGACTTATGTCTTGGGCTTCTGTCTCTCTGTTTTTTACCCTTCTTGGTTCAGCTGTTATTTCAATGTTGATAGTTCCCAAATCAATATTACCAACCTGGATCTTTGACTCATGTTTTTAGAACATGCTCCCAGTGGCCTAAAAACACCTCCCCTTTAATATATAACCACTAAATCACCTTCTCTAAAACCTAACTGATCATCTGTAAGCAATTCTCTCTTCCCTTCCTTCCCCACTCTGTCCTTGGTTCTACCACTTTCTGAGGAAAGTCAGAGATCTTTGATTACCTCCCCTTCATCCATATTAGTAAGGCTTTCATTTTCTTTCTTTGCAAATTTTCTCTTATTCTCTATTTGCACTGCACTTTAAATCAAAAAGACTTAAAGTGTCCTACAAAGATATATACTATACCTTTATATAAAATAGATAGATGAAGAAAAGGATGGAGAAAAGGAAGGTAGGGGAAATAATAGATGGTACAGAAGTATTTCCAGTTCACAAAAATATATAACACAAGGGTCTAGAAAGGTGTACATTTGTCCCTGAGCTTCCTAGTAGACAAAACAAAGAAGTAAACACCCAGCTAATAAGACTTATAACATTTATAATAAAAGCAAAGCATTTAATGAGGAGACTCACAACTCTTTATAATACTAAGACTGATTCCCTAAAGATTTCTTCTATGGATCAAGTATTGGAGACAATCCTTAACATTGTCTTCACAATAAATTCAATATCAACTTTATATCATTTTTTAAAAACATCCCTTAATGTAAATCAGTTGAACAAAACTGATGCCTGTTTGAATGGAAACAGTTCTATGAGGCATCAAGACAATGAGATTCAGGTATGCAGCTCTTTGATGGTCTGCTTCTAAGATAACAAAGAAGTGTCATTCCAAATACCAATTACAGACAACGGGCCCAGTATGATGAGAGGCGAGGTTTAGATCCAGAGGAAGGAGCATCCTGGTTGATGAACAATGTCTGCAGTGGGCCCTGGCAGGCCTGCCATGTATGGGTAGGCCCTGGCCAGAGAAGTGATTTCAACACTATAAATAAAATATTTTATTAAATCCCAGTGTATAAACCAGATAAAAGCAGAGGTAGGTGGTGCTTAAGGCACCTTTGTGGAGGTCCCTGATAGTGTAAGAACACTAACATGGCTGGTCTGTCATCCACCATCACTGTTACATCATACAATTAAGACTTTTAACATCCATAAAACTTCCATTTAGCCAGGCACAGTGGCCCATGCCTGTAATCCCAATCCTTGGGAGGCTGAGACAGGAGAATTGCAGGTTTGAGGCCAGCCTCAGCAACTTAGACATTTAGCAACCTAGTGAGACGGTGTTTCAAAATTAAAAATAAAAAGGGCTGAGGGTGTAGCTCAAAGGTAGAACATCCCTGCATTCAATCCCCAGTACCAAAAAACAAAAACAAGATAAACAACCTTCCACTTAGATTCAACAGTTTTGCCACATTTGCATTTAAAAGTTGCAGACATTATGACACTCCTAAATATTTTAGCTTGTATTTCCTAAGAACAAAGTCATTCTCCTAAAATACAAAAGTACCATTATATTATATTATGTAATAAAATTAACATTGATGCAGTAATATTCAATGTAGAGTTTATATTTCAAATATTCAGTGTAGAGTTAATATTCAAAAAATCTTTCATATACTTCCACCCCAATTTTGGTCACATAAAATATTTCTCATTATGTCTTCCTCATCTCTTCTAATATAAAATACTACTGCTGAATTTTTTTTGCAGTATTGGGGATTGAACCTGGGGCATTCTACCTCCGAGCTACACCCCCATCCCTATTTTTTATTCTTTATTTTGAAACAGGGTCTCACTAAGTTATGCAGGGCCTCACTAAATAGCTGAAGTTGGCCGCAAACCTGTGATCCTCCTGTCTCAGCCTCCCAAGTACTGGGATTACAAGCGTGCGTCACCACGCCCGACTCTACTCCTGAAATTTTAAAAATTATTTTTCATGACATCGAATTTTTAAAGAGTTTAAGCAAATTGTGTTGCAGTATGTCCCACATTCTGTATCTATCATGCCTTAATATTTGGGGAAGAATTCAGGTCAATTTTCTTATGGATTCTAGGTTTGTCTGATTCTCCATATAGTCATTTATTTATTTCTCTATCCTCTTTATTTCTGGTACACTGGGAATTACATTTAATGGTTTGAGTAAATTCATATCAATATTATTTGCAAGAACACTTCATAGGTGGTATATCACATCAAGAGTCTCATATGGTAAGGTTGGTTTTTTTTAAATAAATTTATTTATTTATTTTTTATTGGCACATTGTAATTATATATCAGTGAGATTCATAGAGATACATTCATATATGCATACAGTATCACTTGGTCTGTCTCCCTCCCCACACCTCCTCCTGCCCCCTCCTCTCTCCCTGTACATGCTCTTGAAATTGGTATGTGCACATAACATTATTTCATCTGCTTCCCTCTCCTGACTTCCCCTTTTCTCCCCCCAATATCTTCCACTACTTATTGGTCTATCTTCTTATTTTCTTTTTTTATCACTTTCTATTTTTTTAAATATATTCATTTATTGGTGCATTATAATTATATATTTTGATACACATCAGGGTAGCAGCATCATACATGCACACATTGCTCATTTAGCCCTCCTTCAAATCCCACCCTATTCCCTTCCCCCTCCCTCCCTTTCGTGCTCTGCATAGTGATTGAGTCTTATAAGTTTGTGTATATACATCATGTGCTATAGTGTGTTTACCTCCACTCCCTCCCAACTCCCTCAGTTAGGTCACCTTCCTTGTTCATCTAAACTTTTCTTCTTCTTTGTTTGGAGTCCCTTCTAAGTCCCATTCTATCTAGCTTCCACATATTAGGGGGGACATCTGACTTTTCACTCTTAGTGACTTACTAATTTCACTTAGCATAATGTTCTCCATTTCTTTCCATTTCCCTGCAAATGATGTAATAAATGATGTAATTTTGTTCTTCTTTGTGGCTATGTAAAATTCCATTGTGTACATATCCCATAGTTTTGTGATCCATTCATCTGTCGATGGACACCTTGGCTGGTTCCAAAATTTGGCAATTGTGAATTGTGCAGCTATAAACATAGATACAGATTCATTAGTCTGGTAGTTTGGTTTCAGTCATTTTGGGTAGATGCCTAGAAGTGGTATTGCTGGGTCATACGGAAGGTTCGTTCCCATTCTTCTGAGGGTCCTCCACACTGTTTTCCACAGCGGTTGCACTAATTTGCAATCCCACCAACAGTGTAGTAGAGTTCCTACTTCTCCACATCCTTGCCAGCATTTGTTGTTGTTTGTGCCATTCTAATTGGCGTTAGGTGAAATCTCAGGGTAGTTTTGATTTGCATCTCTCTGATTGCTAATGAAGTTGAGGCTCTGGTCAGGCCTCCAGGCCCTGGGGACTTTGCCGAGTATGGATTGAACTGCTGCTCGCACCTGTCGCTGATGCTCTGCAGTGCTGGTTTTAGAAGAGCTCCCTGGCTTCCTTGTTGGTGGCCTGCAAAAGCCGCAATGCCGGTTGTTGTCGGAGCATTCTGACCAAGATGGTGCTGCTGCCGCTTCTGCCAACGCAGCAGTTCGGGTCTGTGTTGCGCGTGGAGCGAGTCGGTGCTCACCTACAGTGCTGCTATTCTGCAGTTGATGGGTTCACAACAGGTTGCTGGCATCTCCACTGGACTTGTGCAGGAGCCACAATGCTGGTAGCCGCCGGCAAAGTCCTGCCAAGATGGCGCCACTGTCGCCGCCGCCGTTTGGTCTCTTGAGTGTGGAGCGAGCCGCTGCTTGCTTTCGTCTCTACTGATCTGCAGTTGAACTTACAACAGGTCTCTGGCTTCTCTGCTGGTGGCCTGTGGAAGCCGCAATGCTGGTAGCAGCTGGTGCGGTCTGGCCAAGATGGTGCTGCCACTGTCCCTTAGGTAAGGCGCTTGGAGCTTTTTAGGTAAGGTTGTTAATGATGCCAGTGTTAATGATGTTTTCACCAAGAACTTTTTAGGCACTAATTTTAACATCCATTGATGATCCACTATTACACTGGAACTGCAAGGTGATTTTCTAATGCTGTCCTTCCTTCTATATTTATTATTAGGCATTTTTTAAAGAAGAAATTGTCTCCCTCCTGCTTTTTAAAAAATTCAGTATTTTGTATTTAATTAAGGTGATCATTCCTTTAGATGAACAAATTATCCTATGTGTGGGTGGTGGGAAATTGGCTTCCATGTCTTTTGATGACCCTATTAAATTTGGAGCATTCCTTCACTCTCTGACATAAGCTCTCTCATGCTCACCCTGTACTTTCTCTGCCTCAGGCCTGGAATCAGATGTTTCTCTAAGAGACACTGATTCCTTGCAGTGGGAGATGGCAGTAAGAAACCAAGGGCTGTGTGTTGAGTGTGCATACTGCTACTGAGGTGGTGTTGCCTCCAGGCCCTTTCATGACTAAAGCTAAGAAAATCATATGAACTCTTATGTTTAGTTGAAAACATGAATATGAGCTCATTACTATGAGCTCATTCATATTCACAAATATATGTTCATGAGCTCATACCCATGTTTTCAGTTACAATTTCTTTTAATTTTACTTTTTTAATTTGGTACATTGTAATTTTACCTCATATCAGGGTATAGAGTGTCAGACAGATGCATGTACATAGTTCTTGGTGCTCTCCCCACCGGATCCCTTCCCTCTCGCTCCCTCTCCCCACACATGTTTTTGATATTGGAATTGATAGTTTTTTATACATTCATAGCATTATTTCTACTATTACAGCCTTTATGACTTTGTTTCCCATCCCTAATCTCCCTCAGTCACTCCCCTGGAGTCTCTGCTCGTCTATCTGATGTTGCCCTTATTTCCGAATATCTCTCTAGCTTCCACATATAAGAGAAAACATACATCTATTCGTTTAGGGGAACTGGCTGTACTCACTTAGTTTGATATTCTCGAGTTCCATCCATTTTTCTGCAAAAGGCAAGATTTTGTTCTTCTTTATGGCTGAGTAAAATTCTGTTGTGTGCATATACCAAAGTTTTATGATCCATTCATTTGATGATGGATACCTAGGCTGGTTCCATAACTTGGCTATTGTAAGTTGTGCTTCTATGAACATGAATATGCAAGTATTATTATAATATTCTGATTTCATTTCCTTCCGATTTCATTTCCTTTGGGAAGATGCCCAGTAGTGCTATCGCTGGGTCGTATGGTAGTTCCATTCCCAGTCTTCTGAGAAGCCTCCACACTGATCTCCATAGTGATTGTACTAGTTTACAGTCCCACCAATAGTGTAATAGGGTTCCTATCTCCCCACAACCTCACCAGCATTATTATTATTTGTGTTTTTGATGATTGTCATTCTTACTGGGGTTAGATGGAATCTCAGTGTAGTTTTAATTTGCATTTCCCTGATTGCTAAAGATGTTGAGCATATTTTCATATACTTATTGGCCATTTATACTTCTTCTTTTGAAAAGACTGTTCACTTCTGCTGCCCACTTTTTGATTTTTTTGTTTTTTTAGTATTAAGCTTTTTAAGCTCTTTGTAAATTCTAGATATTAGACCCTTGTCTGGTGGGTAAGTGGTAAAGATCTTCTTCCATTCTGTAGGTTTTCCCTGTAGATTCTTGATGGTTTCCTTTGCTGCACAGAAGCTTTTTAGTTTAATGCTATCCCATTCATCAATTCTTGTTTTTAATTTCTTGAGCTTTTGGGGTCTTATTGAGGAAGTTTCTACCTGTACTTATATGTTGGAGTGTTGGTCCTATCCCCTCTTATAGCAGTTTCAAAGTTTCTGGCCTAATTTCTAGGTCATTGAACCATCTCAAGTTGACTTTTGTGCAGGGTGAAAGATTAGGATTTACTTCCATTTTTCTACTTTTGGATGGATAGCCAGTTTTCCCATTTGTTGAAAAGGCTGTCCTTTCTCCAGTGTATGTCTTTGACACCTTTATCAAAGATCAACTGATTATAGATATGGAGCTTTGTTTCTGAGTCTTCTATTCTGTTTCATTGGGCTGTGTGCCCGTTTTTGTGCCAATACCATGCTGTTTTTACTACTATCACTTTGTAGTATAATTTGAAGTCTGGTATTGTGATGCCTCTGGCATGGTTTTTATTGCTGATAATTGATTTGGCTATTCTGGGTTTTTTGTTTTTCCAAATGAATTTTATAACTGATTTCTCTATGTGTGTGAAAAATGACAGTGTTCTTTTGATAGGGATTGCTTTTGGTAGAATGGCCATTTTGATTATATTTATTCTGCCTATCTAAGAGCAAGTCTTTCCATCTGCTAAAGTCTTCAATTTCTTTCTTTAGTGATTTATAATTTTTGTTGTAGAGGTCTTTCACCTCCTTGGTTAGATTTATTCCTAAGTATTTTGTCCTTTTTGAGGTTATTGTGAATGGAATTGTTTTCTATATTTCTTTTTCAGTGGAATCATGATTGGTGTAAAGGAATGCTTATGATTTTTGTAGGTTGATTTTGTATCTTGATACTTTGCTGAAACTATCACTTCTAGAAGTCTTCTGGTTGAGTTTTCTGGATCTTCTAAGTAAAGGAGCATGTCATCAGCAAACAAAGATAGTTTCAGTTCTTCTTTCCCCATTTGTATTCTTTTGATTCCTTTCTCCGGTCTTATTTATGAGGCTAGAGTTTTGAGTACTATGTTGAATAGGAGTGGTGACAATGGGCATCCTTGTCTTGTTCCTGATTTTAAGGGAAATTCTATCAGTTTTTCCCCATTCATAATGTTGCTGGCTTTGGGTTTATTGTATATAGCCTTTATGATGTCAAGGTAGGTGCCTTCTATTCCTAATTTCCTCAGCATTTTTATCATGAAAAAGTGTTGGATTTTGTCAAATGCAGTTTCTGCATCTATTGAGATAATCATGTGACTCTTGTCCTTTACTCTATTAATGTGGTGAATTATATTTATTGATTTGTGTATGTTAAAAAGCCTTGCATCCCTGGGATGAAACCTATTTGGTCATGATGAACTATTTTCTTGATGTAGTATTGAATGTGAGTTGCTAATATTTTATTGAGAATTTTGCATCTATGTTCATCAATGATATTGGTGTGTAATTTTCTTTTCTTGTGGTATCTTTATTAGGTTTGGGGATTAAGGTGATGCTGGCTTCATAGAATGAATTTGGTGGTTTTCCTTCTTTTTGTATTTCAAGGAATAATTTGAGGAGCATTGGACTTAGTTCTTCTATGAAGATCGTGTAGAATTCAGCTGGGAATCCTTCGGGGTCTGGATTTTTCTTTGATGGGAGACCTTTTATTCCTGTTTTGATCTCTCTGCTTCCTATTGGTCTGCTTAGGTTTTCTCTGTCCTCTTGGTTCAGTTTAGGTAAGTTGCAGGTGTCTAAGGATTTGTCGATTTCCTCTGTGTTTTCTAATTTATTGTAGTATAAGTTTTCGAAATAGCTTCTAATAATGTTTGGTATTTTCACATTATCTGTGGCGATATCTCTGTTTTCATCTTTCATCTTTACAATTTGGGTCTGTTCCCTCTTTCTTTTTGTTAGGTTGGCTGAGGGGTTGTCAATCTTATTTATCTTTTCAAAAACCCAGCTTTTTGTTTTATTGATCTTCTGGATTGTTTTGTTTTGTTTTTTACTTCATTGATTTCTGTTTTGATTTGGATTATTCCCTGACTTCTGCTGTCATTGGGGTTAGTTTGTTTCTGCTTTTCAAGGGCCTTGAGGTGCAACATTAGATTGTTTATTTCGAGTCTTTCTGTTTTTCTTATGTGGGCACTTAATGCTATAAATTTTCCTCTTAACATCGCCTTTCAAGTGTCCCATAGATTTTGGTAGGTTGTTTTCATTTGATTCTAGGAATATTTATTTATTTATTTATGTTTATTTATTTATTTTTATTTACTTATTTATTTATTTATTTATTTATTTTATTTTGCGGTACTGGGGATTGAACCCAGGAGCATTTTACCTCCGAGCTATACCCCCAGCCCGATTTTTTATTCTTTCTTTTGAAATAGGGTCTCACTAAGTGGCGGAGAGCCTCACTATGTAGCTGAGGTTGGCTGCGAACCTGGATGCTCCAGTCTCAGCCTTCCAAGTACTGGGATTACAAGCATGCGCCACCATGCCCGGCTTCATTTGATTCTAGGAATTTTTAAATTTCTCTGCTTATTTCTTCTCTAACCGAGACTTCATCTAGTAATGTAGCATTCAACCTCCATGTATATGTGTAGTTCCTCTGGATCTCTTTGTTGTTGATCTCTACTTTCAGTCCGTTATCTGAGAGGATGCAGGGAATTATATTAATTTTTTTGAATTTGCTGGTGCTTATTTCATGGCCTATAATATGGTCTGTTTTGGAGAAGCTTCCATGAGCAGCTGAGAAGAATGTGTATTCTGAGAAGAATTGGGTAGAATATTCCGAAAATGTCAGTTAGGTCTAATAGGTTTATAGTATTCTTTAGGTCTGAATTATCTTTACTAATCCTTTGTCTGGATGATTGATCTAATGGTGTGAGAGGTGTGCTGAAGTCTCCTAGGATTATTGTGTTGGGGTCTATCAGAGTCTTCAGGTCAAGAAGAGTTTGCTTTATATAGGTAGGTGCACCAATATTAGGGGCATAAATGTTTAATATGGTTATGTCTTCATTTTGGATGGTTCCCTTTATCAGTAAGAAGTGACCATCTTTGTCTTTTCTGACATGTTTTGGCTTAAAGTCTGCTCTGTCAGATACGAGGGTAGCCACTATTGTTTGCCTTTGGTCTCCATTTGCATGGAAAATTTTTTCCATCCTTTTACCTTCAGCTTGTGAATTTTTCTCCCAACAAGTGTGTTTCTTGTAAACAGCATATATTAGGATTATGAGTTTTAATCCAATTTGCTAATCAATGTCTTTTACCTGGGGAGTTCAGGCCATTGATGTTCGGTGTTATTATGGAAAGATGATTTTCATTTCCTGTCATTTGAATTAAGTTTTTTGTTTGAGGCAATATTAATGCTCCTCTGTTTAGTTGTTCATCTGGTGTTATTTGTTCCTTCTTTAGTTCCAGTATTTATTATTCATTTCTTCTTTGTGATTCATTTTTTTAGTGTTTTTTTGAGTGCCAGTTTGGTCATTATGAATTCTTGTAACTTCTGCTTATCTTGCAAAGTTTTTATTTCTCCTTTTATTTTGAAGGATAGCTTTTCTGGATATAGTTGTCATGGTTGGAAGTTATTTTCTCTAAGGGCTTGAAGTGCATCACTCTATGCCCTCCATGTCACTCCATGCTTTCAGTACTTGAGTTGAGAAGTCTGGAGTGATTCTTATCATTTTTCCTCTGAATGTCAGCTGGTTTTTTGCTCTTGACTCTTTTAGGATTCTCTCATTAACCTCAATGTTGCACACTTTGATTATAATGTGGTGTGGGGATGATATTCTCTGGTCCTGTCTGATTGGGGTTCTGAATATGTCCTGCACATGGATGTCCTCATCTTGATCCAAGTTTGGGAAATTTTCTGATATTATTTCTTTGAAGAGATTCTTAATTCCCTTTTTCTGGGCTTCTATGCATTCTTCAAAGCCAGTTCCTCTTAAATTTGGTCTTTTAATATTATCCCAAATATCTTGAATGTTTTGATCTTGCTGTTGTGTTGTTTTTTCTAAATTCATGACTTTTCTTTCAGTATTGAATGTACTATATTCTATGGCTGAAACCCTTTTTTCCATGTAGTCTAGTCTATTAGTTATAGTTTCAAAGGAATTGTTTACTGACTCAGTTCATTTGGAGTTTCTGTTACTTCTTTTTTTTTTTTGCAGTACCAGGGATTGAACCCAGGGGCGTTCTACCTCCGCGCTACACCCCCAGCCCTATTTTTATACTTTATTTTGAAACCGGGTCTCACGAAGTTGTGGAGGGTCTCACTAAGTAGAGAGAGAGAGAGAGAGAGAGAGAGAGAGAGAGCTGAGGCTGGCCACGAACCCGGATCCTCCGGTCTCCACCTCCCAAAGTACTGGGATTACAAGCATGCACCACCACGCCCGGCTTTTCTGTTACTTCTTTATGAACATAGTTCTTTATATTCTAAATATTATCCCTGCTTTCCTTTTTGAGATCATTGATAATGTTGAAGATCAAAATTCTGAATTGTCCATCTGGCATCCTCTGCACCTCTAATTCAGTCAGTTATGTTGTTATGGGGCTGTGAGAATTAGTTGTAGTTTTGGTGGACTTTCCCCCCATATTCTCAGGAATTTTAGGGACCTGAGATGGAGTATGAATTAGTTTATAATCATCTGCTTCTTATAATTGGATGTTTAAGCTCAGCCCTCACTGTCTCTTTAAATGAGTACATAGTCTGGTGCAACTGACTGGATTATTTCAGTGTTTGCTTTGGCTGGTTTTCTCCTCTAAGCTGCTGTGTGAAATGGGCAAGGTTTATTGTCCATTCAAGAAGGTGGTCTGTCTTCACTTTGGTAGTATTGTTGATACTGGAAGTGTTGTATAAAGCAGCCGCTCTTTATAGACCTCCTTCCAATTTGTAGGGAGATGTATCTCTTCCCCTAGTGCTCGCTGTCTAGTATATGGATGGACTCTGGTGGATTATCCTCCAGCTTGTTCTTTATTTGGTGTAACTGGCAGCAGAGTATTTATTTCTTGAAGTCCTATCTTTGAAGTTCAGAGTTTTCACTCTCGGTTGGGAAGTTTATGTCCAGATGAACACTATTATTTTGTAGAATAAGGATTAGGGAGATGACAGTGGAATGGGGAAAGTACAAAAGAGAGAATAATGAGAAGGGGAGAGAAAAATGACTGTGGTGTCCTTAATAGAGAAACAAATGCATAGGAAGAGAAGAAGAGATAGAGATAGAACACAAAAAGGTGCACACTCAACTGGGACCACATTGCAGACTAACCTATAGATGGACACATCCACACAGAGGTATGACCCAATTAAGAAAGAGAAGAAACCTTGAACAAAACTAGTACCACATAAACAACCTGGATTAAAAAAAAAAAAACCTAAAGTGCAAAACCAAACTAAATGGATTAAAAATGATTACTACATAGAGGTTAAAGGAAAGGGGAGGAGAAGAAAGAGATCAAAATAACAAACAAAATAGTGAAACCACTAGAGAGATCCCTAAAATACGTACAACAAGGAATAAAAAAATAGGTATTTATTAGAAAGGAGAAGTAAAATAAAAAAAAAGAATAAAAAATAAAAATAGCGGCTGGGTGTGGTGGTATACTCCTATGATCCCAGTACTTGGGAGACTGAGACAGGAGGATCGCAGGTTCATGGCCAGCCTCAGCAATTTAGCCAGGCTTTCCACAACTTAGTGAGACCCTATTTCCAAATAAAAAATAAAATAGGGCTGGGGGTGTGACTCAGAGCTAGAATGCCCCTGGGTTCATTCCCCAGTACCACACATACACACACAGAAAAGAAAAGAAAAGAAAAGAAAAGAAAAGAAAAGAAAAGAAAAGAAAAGAAAAGAATTTAAAAATTAAAAGAAAGATTAAAAAAGATTTTTTGAATTAATGAAAAATTTTAAGAAAATTAATTCTTTTTTTTTCTACTTATAGTGAGGACTTGATTTTGTTGGAAGTGAAGTTTCAATGAAGAAATCCTCTTCTGTTCTGAATGGTTAAGGGCTTCTGCTGCCCCTACTTGATAGAGTCTGTGTTTCCTTTGTCGTTTAGGGAGCTGGGTCTAGGCAGGTCAAGGTGAGGTCATTTGAGTCTTTTCTCAACTCCTTTCTGATTCAGTTTATGGTTTGTGGCTTTTTCCTTGCTCCAGGTAGTTTTGAAGTTATATGGGAGGGAGGGAGAAGGTCCTCTCCTTGTCAGTAGACCCAGTGATTCTGTTGCATGGCATAAGAGCACCTTGGGGACTGTGCTTATGATGAGTTCTACACCCCCTCTGTTATGTCCAGGAGAGGAATGCTGGAGAGAGCACCTGGAGACACTCACTATCCAGACTGCGCAGACCCTGCCAGTGGAGTCTGTGTCCTGGTGGGCCTTGATGGTGTGGTGGTCCTGGGTCTCTCCACTACCTAGGTTGGCACCCTTGTAGCTTGGGCTTGTGCTTCTACCCCTAAGTCTATAGGGGAAGCTATACCATGTTGCAAGGAGAGCCTGATGGCAGTTCCTGGTTGCTGGTACCCCTGAGTCTGGGGTCCTGTTAATGCTTCTCCTGGTGCTACCTTTGGGGGGGGGTCATTCCCTAGTCTAAGCCAGTCTGTTGACACTGACTTCGCAGCTGTGGCTAGGCTGTGTCAATGGTGATGCTTGTCAATATCAGCTCCCCTCTGCAGTTTCAGATCTGGTCGATATGGGTTGTTTTCAAGAGCAGTGCAGCTAGGTTGAGTGGGACTGTGTTCAGTACTGCTCAGTACTGCTCTTGGCGGATGAACACTGGTGCTAGGTCGTCAGGGAGGATAGGGTCTCAGGGTTGACTGTGAGAACACGGGTGTCGGGGGCACACAGCCTCCTTGTTCACCACCCGAATGGAGAGGAGCTTTTCAGTGCACCTTACTGCCCAGGTGGCACCATGTTCCAGTGGATTCTGTTTCTGCCCAGGACCAGAACTGCGGGAGAGGGCGGGTCTCTGCACTGCGCCCACACGCGGGCTGGCCCTAGGGGCGCTGGCGCCTGGCCGCCGGTTTCTGCAGAGCCAGGTGGGCATCTAGGGGCGGGTATCCTTCATCAGGGACCCAGGGGAGAGGTGCCAGGCGTGCGCTGCTGGCTAGAGGGACCCGCACCCCACACAGCCGCAGCTGGGGTGCCCGGCGCTGGGCTTGGGCTCCCGATGGCAGGGGTGCGGCTCTGCTCCGGGCAGGTTAGCCCAGGGAATGGCCCGGGCGCGCCCCCGTCTTTTACCCGGCCAGGTCGGCTGTATGGGCTGGACGTGGGAAGCGCCATCGCCGGGCTCCAGCCGCTTCTGTGAAGCTACTTGGGCATGATGTGTGCCCCCGCCCCTCCCCACCACCACGCGGCTCCGGGGTGCCAGCGTCTTCCCGCCGGGGGTCCGTGCGCACCCCAGGCATCGGCTGGGGGAGGGGCTGGGTCGCTGGGTCTGATCCTGTTTAGACGGTACATGGGCTGTGATTAAAGATGCCAGTGCCCTGCATATGGCTGGGAAATCGTTCTGTAGCAGCCCTGCACTACGGAGCCCAGAGCGGTGGGGCAGCCCGCCCCTTCCCTAATAGCTGCTCCATAAATCCAAGCAAGCTTTTCCTATGGATCGGAGACTCTTAGCTCAGTTGTTGGACGAGAAGTTGTTATTTGTTCCCACCTTTTCCCTTACCTCAGAAAGGCTAAGGGAAACTTCTTTCCGTGGATTGTCTTCCAGATCTTAGGGCTTTGTGTCCCTCATTCGCCATCTTGAGCCCCCCTCATTTAAATATAAATTTTAAAATTTATATTTTATTTATTTATTTTTTTGGATCATAGTTTTATTTATTTTTTTATGTTTTTATTGGTGCATTGTAGTCTCACATCACAATGAGTATCAGTTTGGTGTTAACATACATGCACACAGCTCTTGGTGTCCTTCCTCCCCCCCCCCC
>PVJS01014030.1:0-41072 GCA_004027185.1 Glis glis
CAGTCTTGGTTGCAAGTTGTTTTCTTCCAGAGTCCGGAGTACTCCATACCAATCCCTCCTGGCATTCCTGACTTGGGTTGAGAAGTCTGGGGTAATTTTTATTGTTTTGCCCCTGTATGTCACCCTTTCTTTGGCTCTTGCTGCTTTTAAGATTCTTTCTTTGGCCTCTACATTAGACATTTTAATTATTACATGGCGTGGTGAGTTCCTTCTTTGGTCTTGTCTTGATGGTGTTCTATATGCCTCCTGTATGTGAATGTCCAAGTCCTTTTCTATATTCGGAAAGTTCTCTGAGATTATTTCTTTAAAGAGGTTTTTTATACTCTTATCTGTGTTTCTAATCCTTTTTCAATGCCTTTTATCCTTAGATTAGGACGTCTTGCATTGTCTTGTATTTCTTGGATGGCCAGGGTGTGTTGTAATAACTTCTGTATATCGTTGACTGTGTTTTCAGTTTTGAATGAAGTGATACCCTGTTTTCCACGTGGTCAAGCCTACTAGAGTTGGTTTCTATTGCAGTCTTTAATTCATGTATTGCCTCTTTCATTTTGTCCAGTGTTTCTTTCTGATTCTTTCTTAGAGCCTCAACTTCTTCCTTCATCTCCTCTACGCTTTCTTTGAGGCCTTTCATCATTCTGAAGATCAAAATTCTGAATTCTCCGTCTTGCATTTCCTGTAGGTCAGTATCAGTAATCTCACTTGATGCATTGTGAGTATTTCTTGTATCTTCACTGTATGTTCACTGTTTTCATTCTTGAATTTTCGGTGTTTTCCATTTTGTGTTTCTGTTGCCTCCGCATCATCTTCCTTCCTATGTATAAGACCTCTTGTTGGTCCCTGTAGACCCAATTGGGTTAGTACGCTGCAGGTTGTGGTTCCCTATCGTCTTGTTGACCGGGGCGTGGTGTGTGTGTGTGTGGGGGGGCACACAGGGTCCGGAGCTCGGGTGCTGGCACGTGAGTTGCACTTCAAGGCGAGGTGTTGGATGTGGGCTCTGAGGCGCGGGTGACGGTGCTAGAAGATACCCAGTCTCTGAGGCACAGGTGCACATGTGCTCCGGGTCTCAGGGGGTGTCACTGGAGGTTGCTCAGGCTCTGATGCGCAGTGCTGCGTATCTCGCACAGGCCCTGGGGGGTGCGAGCTCTGGGTATCAGGTGGTAGTGCCTAAGGGTGCACAGGCGCTGAGGCACAGTGCTAAGGATCACACGCGGGCCCTTGTGAGGTGCTTGGGCTCCTGGAATTCGGTGGTGGTGCTGGTGCGTGCCCTGGATCTAAGGCCATGTGGAGGGTCGTGCGGGTCTTAAGTGGTGGTGCCAGAGGGTATCCGGGCTCTGAGGTACAGGACAGGGGCTCCTGGGTTGCACGGTACAATACAGCTGGCTTGGGCTAGGCACGGCTATTTGCCCTGGTCGCGCTGGACGGTGCGGATGTTCGCCTGTGTTGCACTGGTTCACGTGTCTGACTGCTTGGGTTGCACAGGATTGCACAGCTGACCTAGACTGGGCACAGCTAGCCGCCCTGGTCACGCGTGAAGGCAGGGTGTGGGGGCCGTCCTGGTTCCCCCGTGGGAGGGTGCGGCTGGCTGCCTGGTTGTGTAGGTTGGCGCGGCTTGCATAGGCCGGTCACAGGGTCGCGGGGCACAGTGTCGCGGGGCTGCTGGGGCGCAAGCCACGGGGGTGTGGGTCGTGGGCCGCTTGGGTCTGGGCTGGGGACGTGGGGCCGCAGGGCACAGGGTGCGGGGCCGCGGGGCATGGGGCCGTGGAGCGAGGGGCCGCAGGGCACCCGGTACTCGGCTAGGGGTGTGGGGCCACAGGCCGCGGGGCACCCTGTTCTCCCTGGTTGCACGGGATGATGTGACCGGTTGCCCGGGCCTGCGTGTCTCGCTGCCCGTGTGGCAGAGGTGCTGCTGGCCTAGGTGAGATGCAGGGGGCGGGGGCCACCCTGGTCATGCGTGGGATGGCGCATCTGGCCACCTGATTGTGTAGAATGGCGCAGCTCGTGTAGGTGAGGCGTGGCTAGCGTAGGCAGGTTGTGGGGCCGCAGGTCGCAGGGGCCCTGGGTCGCGGGGCCGCAGGGGCGCAGGGCCGCGGGGACGCGTGCCGTGGGTGCGTGGGCCGTGGGCCACTCTGGCCTGGGCTGGGGGCGTGGGGTTGCAGGGCACAGGGCGCAGGGCCGCTGGGTGCCCAATCCTTTGCTGGGAGTGTGTGGCCACGGGGTGCCCGGTTCTCCCTGGTCGCACGGGGTGATGTAGCTGGTTGCCTGTGTGGCAGAGGTGCTACTGGCTCCTATTCTGTTGCCATCTTGCTGCTTTCTCCTAATCTTCTTTTCTAAATACAGCAATCTGTCCAAAATCAAACCTGATATTTAGGTAAGGGAAGGCTTTATTCAGAAAGTCGATTGCAATGGGAGACTTCTGAAACATAGAGAATGCCCAGCCATGAAATCTTGAAGTGTCTCAAAGGCAAGATGGAAGGGCTGGTTTTTTGTTGTTGTTGTTGTTGTTGTTTTTTCTGGTACTGGAGATTGAACCCAGGGGTTTTCTACCTCTGAACTACACCCCCAGCCCTGTTTTATTTTGTATTTTGGAACAGGGTCTCACTAAGTCACTGAAGGTCTCACTAAGTTGCTGAGATGTTTCAAACCTGTCATCATCTCAAGTACTGAGATTACAGGTGTGCGCCACCACGCCCAGCAAGAGCTGGTCTTTCATAAGGAGGGTTAACAAGGCTAAGGGGAACTGGGTGTGGGGAGGTGTGTTGAGCACCTCAAGGTAGGACGTTGTCTCCCAAAAGTACCTTGTGTTCAGCTGATTCTCAGAAGTAGTTAGGAGAGGGTCGCTCTGCATTCCAATAATTGCTTAACCTCAGGTGTGGATCACAGGGCTATTGGACAGCCTAATGCATTTCTTATTTTCCCCTTTACAGAAAAAAAAAATTGCCTGTTTCAGAAGCTACTAAGTTCACTGAATATTTTTCTATCTATGATACAGCTATGAACACAATTTAACAGAATAAATATAGTAATACCATACAGCCTTACAACTGGGACAACATGGATATTATGCTAAGTGAAATAAGTCAGGCACAGAAAGACAAATATTGCATAATCCTACTTATATGTAAAATCTTAAAAAATTTAAACTCTTAGAAGTTGAGAGTAGAATGATGGTTACCAGAGGCTGAGAAGAGAGGGAGAGGGGGATGGAGAAAGAGGGAGATGCTGATCAAAGGGTACAGAATTTTGGCTAGTCAGAAAGAACAAGTTTTCATCACTTATTGCACAGATAGTGTCTATAGTTAATAATAATGTGTTGTATATTTTCAAATTGCTAAACGTAAGTTTTGAATGTTCTCACCACATAAAAATGATAAATATGTGAGATAATGGATATGATAATTAGCTTGATTTAATCATTCCACAATACATCCGTATATCAAAACATCACATTGTACCCCATAAAGAAAGACAATCCTTATTTATTAATTAAATAAAAAGTACAGTACTGGCTTTCTTACCATGTGAAGGTTGTCCTCTTTACATGTCCCTGAAACAAGTCACTGAGGCAGATACTAAGGATGAAAAGTTTGAGGCCATCTTGGGCAACTTGGCAATAACTTGTCTCAAATAAAAAGGGCTGCGGATGTAGCTTGGGAGTACAGTGTCCCTGGGTTCTATCCCCAGTACCGAGGGGGGGAAAATGTCAAGAAGACAAATCTCTCTCTCTTACAAGTCTGAGGTCAGCACTACCGGATTACTACCAGAGAAATTCTAGGAATTGCGTTAGCCCTTTGCAAGCCAAACATTGCTCAATCCTAGACTGCAAAGAGATGAAAGATCACCAGGTATCTGAAGCATGAAAAATCACAACCCTACAATTTGGGAAGAGTACCAAGAATTGCCTACTGAAGAAAGAAAAGTGACACATTCCCCACTGAGACTGTAGAATTATTCCCCATTGATGCTAATCATATATTAAACCAACATAAATAGGGTTTTGCTGAATAGCACAGACTTGAAGCAAAATGTAGAGAACACAGACTGCTTTATAACAACTCTACCATCTTTTTTTTTTTCAGGACTTCTTCAAGTCTCAGCTCTCTCCACCCTAAAATGATCCTACCAAAAGTGGGGAAAACATTAAAGAGGCTTCTGTGCTTTTGTTCAGTAAAATGCCATCTTCATCTGGTACACGTTATTTGGTCTCCATTTTTAAGTATGAATAAGCATCATATTTGTTCTTTCGATGACTGTTGAGCACTCTGCAGTTGCTGGCATTGTTCTACGTGCAGTAATTCTTACAACATCCTTATTCGATAAAATCAGAGTATCATGCACTAGCAGAAGACCAGGGAAAGCCAGACTGGTATGAAATACCCAAGGCAACGAACTTCTAACTTAAGTCATCCATTCCCTCTATGCCTACCCAGTCGTTTTTTAAAGTATCAATGATGTTGATAAGTTAATCCCATTGACTGCCAATCATGCATACAACCAACCTAAATATGGTTCTGGTAATGTTGGGTCGATGAACTATTCATCATATTTCAAGTCAGGTATGAGTCGCATGTCAACCCTTGTGAGCGATGACAAGACACTGACACGTGTCTCTTGTTCTTTTTCCATAATGAAAAACCACCACAGCAGCAAGCTTGTGAAAGATGTGTACAGTAAATTACACCAACCTATCAATCTTTCTCCACTGCCCTGCTCTATACAGGGATTAAGGAATTGCAAAATTAAGAGGAGAGGCGTACATAGGAGAAGGATTTGCTTTTATTACAAGGCTTTGCTTCTTTTTGTTTTTCCATGTCACTTTGCATCAGCTAAACAATGGAAAGTTCTGGATCCCTGGGATCTCAGTCAAGCCTTTAACTGGAAACAGCAACCGTGAACCATGATAATAGGTTTTCCATTTCCAAGAGCGGTTGACATTTTGGAGTCGGAGCACAGGCGGTCTTTGCACGAGTTAGAGCTGCTACAGAAGCGTGGAGAGCTGGCGGTTGCACGAGATCCTCCGAGTCTTTTCACTTTTCTCTTTCCTGATGAAAGCCTCCCTTTATTTGCCACATAGACACATTGTCATCAAGTAATCTGGGCTATGAGCAAAAGAAAGAAAGCAGTAAAAAGGAGACAAGCCTAGAATTTGCCAAACAAATAGCCATCAGTGTAGTATCATTCAGAGGCATTCTCTGTCTGCTTTTTTAATTGAGGCTGTCAGGCCCTGACTTCACAACCGCCTGTAAAGACATAGTGTGGGGTAAATGAAAAGTGTTTCCTAAATCACATTATTTACTCTTGTTGTTTCAGTCAGCATTCTCTCTGCTGCGACCCAAAATACCTGACAACCACCACTTAGAGGAAGGAAGATTTATTTACTTACGGTTCTGGAGATTTCAGAGTTTGCAGTCTGTGTTAAGCCAGGTGAAGTCTGCAGATCTCAGGTCTCAGGGCATGGCAATGGGAAGCAGAAAGAGAGAGAGAGAGAGAGAGAGAGAGAGAGAGAGAGAGAAGAGAAAAAGGGCTCTGCTCTCACATCACGGAGGCCAAAACCAGAGAGATCTCATGCAAAAGGGAGCCATGGGCATATGCCTAGTCCCCAAAGCCATACTCCCAGTGACCCACCTCCTCCAGTCACAGCCCACTTGCCTAGGTTACCACCCAATAAATCCATTACAATGGATTCATCCACTTATGAGATTAGAACCCTCATGATTCAATTATATCACATCTGAACATCAATACATGAGCTCTTCATGGGACATTCTATATCCAAACCATAAAACAATTGTCAACCAGCAGTGGTGTGGGAAAGGCCCTGGCCAGGCAGAATGGGCACTGGCCACACAGCTGAAACAGGTTCTGGATACCTCCTGTGCAGGACTCTAAATATTACCTACTAATAATGAAGAGGTCTGGTAGGAAAGAGGGAGAGGCTAGAGTAGACAGGGATGGGACCTGGGGAAGCACACGGGAGAGGCCATATAGAACAACCAACATGAAAGCTTTTCAGTGTTTTAAACAACTGGCATATCACTGTGTGCCAGCCTGGGCTGGGAAGGTGGATGCAAAATGACTAACACATTACTGTAGGAAGGGGTTTAAACCACTCCATTTGGATTTTAAAGATTTAGTAGAATGCTATGGTGGGTGCCTAGGGGGGGTGATCAGGGAACACAAAGGGGAAAGAGTATAGGTCCATTGTTGGCAACAATTCTGATATCCTGTCCCACTTTGCATGTTGAAAGGTGGCTATACCAGTGATTTTAGCAAGAAAAAAAATGTTTACAAGTGGATGTGGCATCGGGGATATGCAAAAAAGAGGATGCGGTATCTACCACAGGGCTTTGCTTCCCTCCAAAGGTGGGTAGTGTCTACCCTAGCTGTGTACCCTGCAAGAGACCAAATACCCCAACCCCTCTACCCACTGTAAGGGTTCGTCCTCAATAATTATCTGATTTACAATTTTTCATCTGTATGATGATGTGAAAGCAATAGGTATTTGGCCAAACTGAACTTGGAATTTTGAATTTTGATTTTTTTTCCCAGGCTAGCTAGTGATATTTTATACTCTACTGAGATGCTGTAGGTTAGTGTCAGTATTTTGGGCATGTTTACAGTTGGCTATGCTATGCTATGATGTTTATTAAGTTAGATGTATTAAATGCATTTTTTACTTACAGTGGGTCTATTGGGACACAACCCCATCGTAAGTCAAGGAGCATCTCTGTAAGGCATAATTCATCAGCATAGAGCCTACTGAGCTGCCAGCACCCTTTTCCACAATTAACAGGTTAGACTAGAGCTAGAGCATATTCTGGCTTCAAGATGCTCAGAAGCCCCAGAAAATTCCTGGATACACCTCAGGAAGGATAGGGTCGTGGCTCTATGACCAGAACTTGCAGGTGGACGGTCTCAGGTGTGTTTGCTCTGTGTATGGACTGAGGCACATCCATTGACCATGGAGGGCATTACTTCCTCAAAGTAGTATGACCAGAAATCCATGTTACTAGGTAGCATGACTTTTGGTACTGTGTTCTCATTGCTACAACATGACAATAGTGTATTACGCTAGAATATTCTATGAAGTAAGATACAGCACTGCACATTCCATGAATAAAAGACTCCAGGGCACCTGACAATAGTAATTGCTGGTTCCAGGAATTTTCCATTCGCACAGCCATTTCCTCCTTCCCAGTGGCTCTGAAAAGACCCTGGTTCTGGAGCTGTCTGCAGATAGTGCTGAGCTCAGGGTGTTGTGTCAGGATCTGAGCAGGGACTTGGCAATACAAAGATGCTATGACAAATTTTCTCCCTGCTCAAGCTGTGACCCAGCAGACTCCGAGCATTAACATCCTGCAGGGAGATGAATGTCCTTTGTCTTGGAAGAGATTTGCAAATGTCATTATAGAAATTTCAGTGATCTAGAACTAGAGAAACCAGGATAAATAAAAATCAAACGCAGCCTGTTTCTATTTTTTTTTTTTTTGGTATTGGGGATTGAACCCAGGGGCATTATACCTCTGAGCTACATCCTCGTCCCTTTTTCTCACTAAGTTGCTAAGCCTGGCCTTGAACCTGCAATCCTCTTGTCTCAGTCTTCCTAGTACTTGGATTACAAATGTACACCACCATACTTAGCATTAAATGACCTGTACTTCTGACCCATTGTCTTGAAACCAAATTTAGAAGCCTGAATTCTACCTGCTCACGAAATGAGTAAGGTTCCTTGGTCCCTTACAGAGGGTTGAATAGTGGTCCTTCAAAGGAAAACAAAAACAAAAATCCTGTGAATGTTACTTTATCTGGGGAAAAAAAAAAAAAAACATTCTTTCCAGATGCAATTATATTATGATCACTAGAGCCTCGGGGGGGGGGGGAGTACAGCCCTATTAACAGCTTTTCTGGTCTCCAGAATTGGGAGAGAATAAATTTTTGTTGTTTTAAGCCACCAAGTTTGTAATTTACAGCAGCCATAGGAAATTGATATAATCCCTCACAGACTTACATTCCTACAGGTGTCTCCACCTGCTCTCCATTTAGACATGATGGTCCCTGTGTTAATGGTGGTGTAAATACATCTCCAACCAAACTGCATTTAGAATCAATTCACTCCCACATTCAATGACTGCCCATGAATCTGCCGAACCTCCCAACCTTTACAGACTCCTGGTAAGAGCAAAGCTTCTCTGTGAAGCACTGTGGAAGAGGATAAATCTTAGATATTTTCAAATGCAGAAAATCAATATCAGACCACTATTCCTGACTTTTTTGACTTTAAGAGGATAGGAGCTCAGGCTGATTTATCAGACTGTCCTGGTGGTCTCCATGGTATCGGAAGGTGTTACCCCCCGAAAGGAAACTACTCGCTCTTCATGAAATAAATACCATCACCTTCTCAAGTGTATATTCCTGTTTCTAACTTGGGATTAGTTGGGATCATTCAAGCTATATTTTATTAGAGACTATCATAAGGTGCACATGAAAACACAGGTTGTGCCCAGTGCCTCAGTCAATGCCTGGCGGATGGCGGACATGCCATAAATGCTTCATTAAATGAAATTGATTACATTTATACCCAATCTATGTTTTGGTGTTCTCCATATACATGCTTCATATATTCATCCTCTGTAATGTGAGGTCATTGATGCCACTTCTCTTCTAAGTCAAGACAAGTACAAAGTGTTATGGAGACTTAAAAGAGTGATGAGTGATTCCACTTGTGCCTGGGGAGATGAAGAATTTCCTGAGTTCACGGGAGCTTGGTTTTTGTTCTGTGGTTCCGAATGGGCTCTGTCTTGTAGTGAAGATGTGCATGCATACACATACATGTCTTGTTTTATAAACTCCTGGAAGGTACTGACTGTGCCTCATGACCTCCTTCCCCACACAGAGCGTCTTTCAAAGTCCTTTCCACATGGAAGGGGCTGGAGAACTTATTGCTCATTATAAGCTTCCAGATTAGTCTGATCTTCACATCTAGAGATGGTTCCAGGACTATGGCTGCCAGTTGAATATGGTGGAGACAATGTAATGAACAAGGAAAGCAAGAAATAACCATGGCCACATCACGGTACATTTTCCTCTTATAAATTTTCCATTTCTGCCAGCATGAGATGTCCCTGTTTGACCTGGGCTGCCACTTGGATCATTTGAGGTCTCCACTCAAGAACAGATCGGAATGCCCTGAATTTGTTGACTTGATTCCAACTATCATTTATCTAAACTCAGTCTCTTGTAATTTATATCCCTCAACTGGCCCATTCTGTGGGACGCAGGCTTCTGGGTGCTTTGCTCTGTTTTGGGTTGCTTGTGGAAGTGTGTTTAGCAATTAGATTTATCATTCTCTAAACTTGAGTCCTTCCAATGTCAGGAACCAAGGTTTTCCAGCTATGGTTGGAATCCATTGCTTTGAGTGTTTGGGGAGAACAGCATACTTTTTACATATGTTCACTTTTATATTAGCATTTTTACTCCTGAATTTTGAAGTAATTTTGTCAACTTCTGAAAAAACAAAAGTCTTGGACTTTCTTTTCCGTCCTCCCTTCCTCCTTCCCTCCCTCCCTCCCTCCCTTCTTTCCTCTCTTCCTCCCTTTTCTCTTTTGTCATTTTGATCATTCTTTTTTTTTTTGGCGGTACCAGGGATTGAACCCAGGGGCGTTCTACCTCCGCGCTACACCCCCGGCCCTATTTTTTATACTCTATTTGGAAACCGGGTCTCACAAAGTTGCAGAGGGCCTCACTAAGTGGAGAGAGAGAGAGAGAGAGAGAGAGAGAGAGCGAGCTGAGGCTGGCTGCGAACCCGGATCCTCTGGTCTCCGCCTCCCAAAGTACTAGGATTACAAGCATGCGCCACCACGCCCGGCCATTTTGATCATTCTTGGATTTTATCCTATCATATTTTTATTTCAGGAATTTTATGTGTTTGCTTTATTCTTTCCTTGAGAACTACTCTGCCTGTTTTTGTGTCCTACAAAAATCACAGGCCTTTTGGTGATAAAATACACAAGGAAGTTACTTTGTTGAGAAGACTCTGACTTCGGGAGGGTGTGTAAAGCTTACACACTACACATCATTCAGTGATTTTTTTCTACCTCAAATATTAATGGTGGTTGGCTTAGATAGCGAAGGCTTCATTCAATTGTTAATATATGTGTGCCAAGACTCCCCAAGCATATGTGAGCGTTGCAGTTTGAAAATAGGAAATAAGGAATGTCTGGCTAGACCATTAGGTTGTTTCACAGAAGGTTGATCGTAATACACAATGGAAACACAAAGTGACTTTGACCCAAATCTTGGCTTCTCCGATTTAACGTGGCCTTGGCTCCTAGAAGGAGACGGAAATGCACAGCCCCCGGAATCATTCTACGTTTTTACTGGCTGGCTATGATCAACTTAAAATAAATTGAAGGGAAAAAATCCAAAAACACTTTCTTAGTTTCTCAATGCTCAATAAATATTTATTCAATTCAATTAAATAAGCGAAGGCTTGGGAATTTAAATGTTACTTTTTTCCAACTTTATGAAGTATAACTGACAAAAGCTGTGTATATCCAAGATGTACAATGGGATGACTTGATAAGCACATATATGGCTTATTGATTACTATGATCAAATTAATCAGCACATCCATAGCCACACATAGTACTACTGTGTGTGTGTGTGTGTGTGTGTGTATGTGAGTGTGTGTGTGTAGGACACTTAGGATCTCTTTCACCAATTTTCAAGTAAACAATAGGGTGTTAATGATAGTCACCATGCTGCATGTTAGATCCTCTAAATTTATTTATCTTATAACTCAATATATGTACCCTGACCAACATCTCTCCATTTTCCCTGTCACCAGCCCCTTGCAACCACCATTCTGTTCTCTGCTTCTATGAGTTCAACTTTTTTAGCTTCTACATTTGTGAGATCATGAGGTATTTGTCTTTTTATACCTCACTTATTTCACTTAGCATAATGTCCTCCAGCTCCATCCATGTTTTGACAAATGACAGGATCTCATTTGTCCTGTCGACAAATATTTTTTTTTTTGCAGTACCGGGGATTGAACCCAGGGGCGTTCCCCCTCCGCGCCACACCCCCAGCCCCACTTTTTATACTTTATTTTGAAACCGGGTCTCACGAAGGTGTGGAGGGCCTCACTAAGTAGAGAGAGAGAGACAGGGAGAGAGGGAGAGAGAGAGAGAGAGAGAGAGAGAGAGAGAGAGAGCTGAGGTTGGCCGCGAACCCGGATCCTCCAGTCTCCACCTCCCAAGGTACTGGGATTACAAGCGTGCGCCACCACGCCCGGCATAGTAAATCTTAAACTGATTCCCCACTCTTTCTTCTCCCACAAAACCCATTCACAAAGACTTCTCATCCCTCTTCTCTCCTTAGTCTATCACATACAACACCCTCCCCCAAAGTCTACTCCATAACTATTCAGAGAGAGAGAGAGAGAGAGAGAGAGAGATAGAGAGAGAGAGGCTGGGCATGGTGGTGCATGCTTATAATCCCAGTACTTGGGAGGCCGAGACAAGAGGATTGCAGTTTCACAGCCAGCTTCAGCAACTTAGCGAGGCCCCTTGCAACTTAGTGAGACCCTGTTTCAAAAATAAAAAATAGAAGAGGGCTGTGAGTATACCTCTGAGGTAGAATGCCCCCTGGGTTCAATCCCCAGTATCACAAGTAGAGAGAAAGATAGAAAGAGAGAGAGAGATGATTTTGACAGCACCTTGATGGGTCCCTGGGGAAAGTCTGTGGTGCCATTTGCTAAGGAGCTATGCTTTGCAGACTAGAATAAGTCAGCTTCAGAACAGGATGAGGATTTGTCGGACATGGAGTAGATTTTAGAGACTCCATGATAGAATAATGGGAGACTGAGCTTTGAGGTAAATTTGGGGGTCTTGGCACAACTTATCCAGAATCCAGTCTTTGTGCACAATTTTCATACGTGGACCCTCTACTTTCCTAACTAGAAGGTCCTCCTGCTTCTCCAGGGCACCTCTCCCAGGAGCAGCAGTGTCAGATCTTATATCTGGAATCTCCCAGGCAACTCCACGGTAGTAAAGCCCTTTCTCCCTTGCAGTCTCTCCAACCCAGCTTTTGGCTTCTTTTTCAGCTCTGGAGGAACTTAATTACTGCTTGGATCTCCCTGATATTGAGAAAAATGTTGATACCCAAGGATGACCTGAGATGAGATTAAATTTACCAGTTTGAGGTTTTAGCTTTGTCCACCAGAGTGGATCGGCCTCCAGTGGGAGCCTCTGGCTTCCTTCATTTCTTAATCAGGGTGACAGTTACCCCTGAGTGATAGGTCTTACAACATCATCAACATCTCAGTCCCCTGTGGGGAGCCCTGACACTGATGTGGGAGCCAGAACATGTGCAGTCTAACCACATGTGGGCATGCTGGTCTCCTCCACCCTTCCTTAGTTTTCTACTGCTGCTACAACAAATTGCCACAGACTTAGGGCTTAAAGCAACACAAGCTCATTAACATATAGCTCTGAAGGTCGGAAGTCCTAAATGAATCTGCTGGGCTGTGTTCCCTCCAGAGGTGTCCCATGCTTTCCCTGTGTTTAGAGGCTGCCGTCTTCCTTGGCGCATGCCCTGCTTCACTCTGACCTCTGCTTCCATCTCCTCCTCTAACTTTGGCCTCTAGTCTCTCTCTTATGAGAACCCCTGTGATGACACTTGGCGCATCAGGATAATCTCCCCATCTCAATATCTTTAACGTAATCACATCTGTGACGTCCTTTGTCCTATAAGGTAACACCAACAAGTTCTGAGGAACAGCATGCAGACAGCTTTGGGGCAATTATGCCGTCCACCACACACTCTTCTTCAGCTCCCTGTGGCCTGTGTAAGTTAAGATGCTTCTTAACTTACAGTGGGGTTAAGTCCCCCCAAAATCCGTAATAAATTGAATACATTCTAAGATGAAAACGCATGTAATATACTTAACTCACCAAGCATCATAGCTCAGCAACACAGTACACCATAGGGTCTTGGTTAACTTATTACCCTCACAGTCATGGGGCTGACTGAGTGCTGTTGCCCGTTGCTGCTGCCCAGCTGAGGCAGGAGGATCCGCAGGTTCGAGGCCAGCCTCAGCAACTTAGTAATACCCTCAGCAACTTAGTGAGACCCTGTTTCATAATAAAAAATAAAAAGGGCTGTGGATATAGATCAGAGGTAGGATGCCTTGAGTTCAATGCCCAGCACAGCAAAGAAAAGAAAAGGAAAGGGAAGGGAAGGGAAGGGAAGGAAGGAAGGAAGGAAGGAAGGAAGGAAGGAAGACAGATATATGCAAAATTCTAAGTAGAGTTTTCACTGAATATGCATTGCTTTCACACCATGGTAAAGTTGAAATTTTTTAGGTAGAACCATTGTAAATTGGGGACAGTTTGTACTGCTGAGCCTCATTATTTGGAAAGCCAAGACATCTCTGCTGGAGTCTGACTCATTTTCTGGAGTTTTGAGCTCAATTAAGCTTCTCTATCATTAGCAGCACCGTCTCCTATGAACAGGTTACAATAAAATAACCATCTTCCTCAGAAGCAAAGCAATAAAATGGGCATTTTTTGTTTCCCTAAATCCCCAGCAGTAATCTCAGAAATATTTATTTCCATGGCAGGATGGTGAGTCTGCTAATGATTAAGGACGTTTTCAAGTTCAGGACTGAACAGTGCTCAGAACTGCTAAGTCACAGCCAAGCTGGCTCCCAGGTTCCAGATAATGGTCTAAGCACTTCTTGTAGCTCTGGGGAGCTCAGGAAAGAGTCTTGCTGCCTAAATTTGTATCACAACCTTTCACTGAGAATAGTAGTCCAATATAACAAATAATCTGCACTCTGCCTTTGAGAGCAACATTTTCTGAAATGCTCTGGAGTCTTGCTTTCCTATTTGCTAATAATTCTTGAACTATATTTTGAAGTATTGGGAATTGAATCCAGGGACATTCTGAGCTACACCCCCAGCTCATTTTTATTTTTTATATTGAAACAGGGTCTTGCTCAGTCCCCATGTGCTGGACTTGAACTTGCAATCCTCCTATCTCAGCCTCCCAAGGACTCTTAAAATATTTAGCCAGCATGTTATGTGGCTAGAGGTATTGACTATCTCAGAAAATGTAATGACCTCCTGAACAAACTATTTAAGCTTTCCACTGTCCCCACATTCTCTCATTCCACTCACTACCACTCTTGCAGATTTCTGTTAGGACGGGTCGGCCAAGGTTCAAATGTCTTTTCTTCCAGAGCAGCTGTTCTATCGCTTGAAAATACCTTCAGTTTCTGGTGCGTCATTATTTCCTGTCTAGATAACATGACCTTACCTATCTCCTGTCTCCAGGTGTTAGCCATGTTTCTGATGGACATTTCAGGCTTAGGGTGATGGTCTAAGATAAGAGTGCTAAAAATAATTTTCCACACATTCTTCTTTCTTATTATCTCATAGAAAGGGTTGATGGTCACAGAGATACTAGTCTCAACAGTTCAAATGAGGAAAAAAATTCCAACCAGTTTTTATTTTCTGAGGACTTTGCCATACTTCCTTTAACACCATTGTTCCAAACTTTCATTCAAAGATTTTAATTAGCCAGTGATAGATATTCATATTTGTTATGGTTTGGATATAGAAGGAAAACCTCATGTATTGGAAATGCAAAAATTTTCAGAGGTGAAATAATTGAATCATGAGGGTTCTAATCTCATCAGTGGATAAAACCATTGATGGATTAATAATTTGAAAAGATTTATTGGTTGTAAGATAGGCAGGTAGGATGTGGCTGGAGCAGGTAGATCACTGGGGATATGGCCTTGGGTAATATATAGATATATATTCCTAATATATATATATATATATATATATATATATATATATATATACACCTTGCCCCTCCCCTTGCTTCTTCTTGCTTCCCTCCATCATGCCCTGAACTCTGCAGACATGACCAGGCCTACCATGAACTAAACCTCGGAAACCTCAAGAACTATCATTCTCCAATCTTAAATCTTTCTTCCTCTGAGTTGTGCAGTCAGGTATTTTGGTCACAGCCATGAGAGTAAAAAAAAAGAAAATACTGTATGAGGATCCCTAAATCCAGGTCTTCCCTATGCTCTCAGTCTCCAGCTCTGTTCTTACCAAGAATTGGTAGGATCCACCTTCCAGAAATCTCAAGAACATGGAACTAGGAGGGCAGTCTTGCTCCTTCTGCACCTTGTCATGCACCCAACACCACTCCTCACTAATGCATGTTCCGCTGCAGGGATGGCACAGGGGAAGGTTAGCAAGCACGCCCGAGCAGACGTCCAACCAGAAAAGCGAATGTATGTGTTTCTCTCTGTGCAGACACCCCTTCTATTTTACAAATGAATCTCTTGAGGTTTTTTGCTGTAAACCAGGGGAAGGGGAGGAAAGGCTTCTCTGCATGAACACTGCATAAAGGTGATAAAAATTATCTAAACTCATCCTTTCATAATCCATCCCTTCTGCTAACCTGCTCTACTGCTTTTTATTTTGCATCTTATTTTCCTTTTTAATTTTATACTTTTGTTAGTGCATTATAATTACACAACATAGTGAGATTCAAAGTGATATATTCAGACATGCGCACAGAACTGGGTGTATTTCCCTCCATGTCCTACCCCGCTCACCCCCTCCCTCCCCGGACATGTGAGATTGGTAGGAATACCTTCATATATGGACATAATATTGTTTCCTTCCCTCATCCTCCTTTTCCCCCTCCCCACCTCCCTCTCCTAAGCCCCTTCCACCATTCTACAGTTCTCTCCCCTCTTTTATCTGAAGTCCCTTTTGTTTCCTATTTTCTTTCCAGCTTCCACGTATGAGAGAAAACATTTGACCCTTAGTGTTATAGTTAGATATAAAATGTCCCCTAAAGAGCTCACTTATTAACGTTTGGAGTTGATGTAATTGAGTCATGGGAGTTGTAATCTCAGAAGTGGATAAATCCATTATGATGGATTTACCTGGGTGCAACCGGTAGACCTGTAGGGTGTGGCTAGAGGAGGTGGTCCCTGGGGGCGCGTCCTTGGAGGTTATATAAAGGGCTCCTCCTCCCGCTGCTTTCTCTTGCTTCTGGCCTCCATAATGCGAACACAGCCCATGTGCTCTCCCTCTGCCATGCCCTGAGATCCGCAGTCCCCAGCTTCACATGAACTGAGCCCGAAACCGTAAGAAAATAAACCTTCTTTCCTCTAAGTTATGTGGTCAGTATGGCTGCAAGCATGCTGACGGATACACTTGGCTTTCTGAGACTAGCTGATCTTTAATTGCACAGTGGCAGTGCTCTTTCTTTAGTGTGACTAAGTGTCTTAGTCTTTATGGATTCTGGGTTTTGTGTTTCACTGAGACCTCTACTGCCTCCAAATTATAAAAGAATCTTCTTACATTTTCTCTCTAACTTGGTTCTTAACTTAAAATTTAGACATTTAACACAAGTGTAGTTTATTTTTATGTGTGGTGTGAGATAAGGATTGAACCATATTTCCTCCAACATTGTTTTCACAGACGTCATAAAACCCTGAATCCTTTGCAGGAATCATGAACTGTCACATTTATTTACTAATGTTTTCATGTGTTTTTTGTTTTTTTTTTTTTTTGCGGTACCAGGGATTGAACCCAGGGGCGTTCTACCTCCGCGCTATGCCCCTGGCCCTATTTTTTATGATTTATTTTTGAAACTGGGTCTCACGAAGTTGCTAAGGGCCTCACTAGGGAGAGAGAGACAGGGAGGGAGAGAGAGAGAGAGAGAGAGAGCGAGAGAGAGAGAGAAGAGAGAGAGAGAGATCGATCAATCGATCCATCGTGCGCGCGCGCATGCGCGCTGAGGCTGGCCGCGAACCCGGATCCTCCGGTCTCCGCCTCCCAAAGTACTGGGATTACAAGCGTGCGCCACCACGCCTGGCTTCATGTGTATTTTTTTAACCTTGTCTAGCATCTATCAGCTGAGAGGAGCTGACAGTGACAGACATTGACATAATTGGAGAAGGGGTAATTTCTAAAAGAGAGCAATAGCAAGGAGCATACTCTGTTAGTTGATATTCTTGGATTATGATGTTTTGATGTAATCTTCTTTATGTAATCTTTTAACTCCATATTTGGGTAAGAAGGGCACAGTACAACACCATATGAAGTGATGAGCCAGTGAAATTTGCAAAGTGGAAAGTGCAGCTACTAGCTAGCTCTGGGTCCTTCCAAACTCACTCTGTTTCTTTGCATGGAAGCCAGTGCAGAACTGTGCTTCTAGAGAAATGGAGATGCCAGGAAATTCTCCTCATATTCAGAGCAAAGGAGACAGGCACATTGCGCCATATTCTCATGAGATATTAAAATCCCTTTTATTCAGTGACATCCCCAAGAGGGGAGCAGTGTGAGTGAAGGCTTTTTAGCCTCAGGCAATAAAATGAATCATAGAGATAGAAACATGTATCTTAGCAGAGAATAAACTTTGGTTTAACATTCTTTGTCAAATAAATTATATTAGCATTCCAGCTACTGCATAATAAATAGTCATCATTTCAAAGGGTTCTCTTTCCATAAAGAGCTTTTTCTAGATGTGAAGACAAAAACACTTATTTATAAAACATTAAATGACTACACAAGAAGATAAATGCTACCGCAGTGATGGATCACTATAGGCAGCGGTTACAAAGAGCAGCTTTATTGAGGAGGGGAGAGTCATGAGCTCTAACGGAATAGGATGCATAGAAAAGGGAGAGAGGAGATTTGAGGAAAAACATGAATATAGTGAGTAGGTGGAAATTCACAGGTGTCAGCTTTGTATTTGATTTTGTTTTTCAAACTTCAAATGTGAGGTGAAAATGCCATATTTTGATATCATATTATTTTCCTGGAAAATGTGCTCGAAAAGTTTTTAATTCGCTTTTTATTCTATGAATATTAATATCTATGAAAATTCTTCCCCCCCAACTTTGCTATCAAGAGTATTTGTTGTCTAAACAGGATGTCTGATTTGATTATCAGGGTAATTGATTATCAGATGCTTTATTTTTTTCACCTTCTACAGCTTTACAGAGAGTAAAAATGATCTTAAAAACACATAAAGTAGAATTTCAAAGACACAGCCTTAGAAATCTAAAATAGTTATGGACCATTCCAAAGAACAGATCTCTGAACATAGTACGTGACAGACAAGTCTATCGAGCATCAAGAATTGGTAAAAGCAGTTTAAACAGAAAGCAGAGAGGCATAAAGCTGAAGTTAGCAGTATTCTAAGATGGATCTTTCTAAAAGGCAATGGTAGAGCCAGCAGCTGATGAGAAGAGACTCCATGTTTATTCACCATGCACAGCAACACTTGGAATGGGCACCAGAGTTGTTCTCATACCTCCATCAGCAAAGTTCCTTGTAGACTTGAATTGCGTGAGTTCTTTGCTCTTAGTGTCTAAGTAATTTTCTACCTTGGTAGTGCATCCTTCACTCACTTTCAGAGCCTCTGGGAACTCACTGACTGAACCCTTTGCAACACCCTGGCTTTTATACTCTCCTGGCCTCCTTCCCCTCCCCAGCCCAGGCAGATCCCCACCTCCTCTTTGTCTCCTTCAACACCCTTTGCCTGCATGCCAATTCTAATTCTTGGAACCACTTCACAATTAATGTACGACTTTCCCCACCCCCAGCTCCCTTTAGAGAATCTCTTGGGGGAAAAAAATGCTCTGCAAAGCATTCCGGGCCAACAGCACTGCACTGTAGCCCTTTTTTGTACTGGTGTCTGCCATTAGGCTGAAATGATCAGGGAGGCATGAATAATTCTTTTTCTCGGGTGCCCTAGGAACACTTAAGGTGCCGTGTAATTCATGCAAAATTACCATGGGACAATTCTTTCCTGAGTCGTTTTGCCCTGTACCCCTGGGGACATGTCAGCTCCAAGAATGGCCCTGTGACTCACAATTCCGCTGTCACCTCTCCATTTAGAAGTACCTGCTTTATTGACTTTTCTAAAACCAGCAGCCTCTTACTATTTTTGCCCTCAAGTAAAATATCCAGGCACAAAGGTTAATGGTTGAAGCTTATAGTTGATTTCATAGGGCTCGTCTTGGAGATATACCCACAAGCAAAGAACCCACGGGTATTAATGAGGTGACTGCAGGGCTGGGCCTTTATTTCAAGATTTAAACCTTTTGTGAGGTTTGGCCTGCTGAGCTTGGGTGTTTAAATTCTCCCCTCAAACCAAATTGAATCCGCACTGTGTTGGCAATTATCACAACATCTCTTACCCTTGTCGGAAAGCTTCCAGGGAAAATAAAATGAATAGTGGAAATTCTTAATGTCTTAATTAGAAGGGTAGACCATTCATGCTTTTCTTATTCAGAAACAGTGACAAGAAAAATCAAAAATACTTGCTCTAGTCCATAATGTAGAAAATTTTCAGTTTAAGCTGCCCCCAAATACACTGTGATCTGTGGTATTTCTTTTTTTCTGTAAACCTGAATATGTATTATAAATGAATTCCAAATCATGGAATGATAAATGAAGTGTTCCTGTGCTCTGCTGAACCATTCTTCCCTCCTGGACAGGTACCAACAACTCTGAACCAAAGGCCCAGTCAGGGGGGTGGGGAGGGAGAAGTTAGGGCTCTCATTTCTCTAGTGGACTACTGTCTCTTCCTTATTATTATTAACACACTGTCTGTTTGTTTTTGTTATAACAAAATCCCTAAATGCTATGGTTTGGATCTGGAAGGTCCCCCCAAAGCTCATGTGTTGAAAGCAGGGCCCCAGTGCAGAAAGGTTCAGAGGGGGGCTTTCAGGCAATGATTGGATCATGAGGGTTCTGACCTCATCAGTGGACTCATTGAGTGGATTAGTCCATTGATAACTAAATGAACTACTGGGAGGTAGGACCTAGTTGGAGGAAGTAGGTCACTAGAGCACATGCCTTGGAAAAGTTTATCTTGTCTACCAACCCTGGTTCTGTTTCTCTTTCTTTCTCCTACTTTTGGCCCTACCTCCAAATACCATCAACATGTGACTTTGGGGATTCAGTTGCCAACACAGGAATTCTGGGGAGAACACCCAAACAGTCCACCTTCATTCAAAAGCCCCTGCTCCTCAGAAGCTCAGTCCATCTCGTTATAATCACACTCTGAGCTCCATTATTGTGGTCTCCTGGCTCCTGGCCAATTTCATCATACATTGAAAACTTTAACACCTGATCCACCAACCTTCTCTCCAGCTCTCTTTCTAATCCCAAAGGGCAGTGCAAGGTAGAAAACGCACATGGAACCCAGCCTTGTCTCCTCAATTCCAGTGACCTTACACTCTACATTGTGTTATTTACCACGTTCTAGATCTATCATCAAACCAAAAATTTGCCTCAATCCATAAATAGCATACTTCTCATCTTGAAAATGAAATCCCTTCCTTGATCTCCTAGCTATTGTTCAGACTTTACCTTGCATCCAAGTCCCTCTTAATAGTGTTCTATAATTGCTAGTGCCTTCCATCACCCTCCTTCATCCCTAAACTCCGTGATATAGCATCCATTTGTATGTGCAAAGTGTTCCCGCTGGCTTAATTGACAATACCAGGTGACTAGCGTTTGGGACCATTCTAAAGCACTTTACATTAAAGAGTCCTTCTCCCTCTCTCAAGTACAGGACAGAATATTCGTGTCTCTCAAATACCTCCTCAGCTATCTTTCCTGGCCTCTTTCATAGAGTTCTTTAAGTGTTGCTTACCGCAGGGTTTTATCTTACATTTCCTCCATTTAAATTTTTATGGTCCTTACTTCCTCTCATCCCAATTTACAGTTAATATATGTTCATATGCAGATCTATATTTTTAGCATCTTCTTCAAGTTTCAGACTCATCCTAAGTATAACAATCTTTTTGATTTCTACATCCATTTATCCCACCGAGACCTCATTCACAACATGCTCAAAACAGAGCTCGTCACCTTCCTAAAAGTGCCCTTCAAGCTCCTATGTGCCCAAGTGGGTTAGTGGTCACAGCCAGTGACAAAGCTAGAAGACTGGGATTGTTTTCCCTTCTCCTTCTTCAACTCTGACCTTCAAGATATATGAGGCACTCACATTTGGCTCATACGAGTGCTCAATAAAATTTAACAACTGAGATTGAAAACAAATTTCTAAACTCAAAATTTTTAATGAAAACAAGATTAATTTGGAATGCCTAAACCTTAACATGCAGCAATGATTACTAAATAGTTAATTTAATCATAAATCTACCCATGACAAATAGCAAGCAATATATGGGATGCTAATATTAACTCAAATCCTTCCTCTTTGAGGAAGCAATGAAACATTAAGAGGATTGCTTTCTCCCAGTGTGTGCTTTCTGCAAACCGCCTCTTTCATTTTATTGTCTGCAACTGACTCCAGACTATCTGTGCTGTGTTAGCTTCATGCTCTTCTCTCTGTTGTATAAAGTCTTTGCCAATCTGTAGTGGCAGTGGGAAAGGGGATTTTATATCCTGCTTGTTTCCTCCCTGGAAAATTTTCAGGCCAAGCATGGTTGTTTGTGACCTGAAAATAAAGCTTCCTAGGGATGAAGAAGTTGTGTATTGTGAAGAGTGGTGGGACGCAGAGAACAGGGAGGGAGAATTGCTAATGGAACCATTAGCCAGGTGCAATGGCCTTCTCCATCAACAGGCAGAAATTTTGGCTCAAAGTAGTGAAAGAAGAGAAGGCATGTTCTATAAAAAGCAAAGTGGTGGACAAGTAGGAGAGAGTAAACAAATAAAAACTGAAAATTTAAAAAGTAAAGGTTAGCAAAGCAGTTGGAGACATTTATAGCTAACAAACCATAAAGCCCATCTAGCTAAAATCCCTAGAGGAATTGGACACAGAAACGGGGGCCTGGAGAGGTTCTAAGACTGCGGTTCCATAGCAAACCAGGAAGAGATGGTCACTGAATTTCCAGTATGGGCACAGTATTATATGCATGTGAAAGAGAAGACATTCCTCAAAGATTATTAAAACCCCAAATGCATTTGAGTTGTGACAAGGTGGTGGCATAGTGACAAATACAGAATTATATTTTCATACAGCATTCCTCTGCAGAGACTGGTAAATTCCAAACTTCCCAACAAGTTTTCCCCCACACATGGGGCTTATTAGAGGCCCTCCATTTCCCTTGGCAGAGAGTCAGGTCGCATTTAAATACTAACACGAGCTGCTTTCCATAATGTATGCGGAGTGGGCTTCGCCCATGTGTTGGAATGACATCAGCCATCCCCAGACCCGGGCTACAGAGGTTCAGAATCACTGCATGCCAGCAAGATGGAAAGAGTGGTATTGTAATACGTCAGGAGAAAGCAGACAAATTCATCCACTCCGGCTAACAGATGACGGTGTATCTGCCTCACATTAAGTAGAGTCTTAAAGAATCTCTGATCTTAGAATATTTATCTATTCATTATTTTCAATAGATATGAAGATAAAATGCTGGGAAGTATGTCAGACAGTTTCCATAGCAATACTGTGGGAAAGCCCTGCGACTTTCCTGATCTGCTCATGGACCCCAAAATGTGCACCACAGAAGAAATTATCTAGAGTCAAGCACTTTCCTCTGGGTCCTTGCCCGACATAAAACCTTCTTCAAGAACCCAAATCTTCCAGTTAATAACTAGAGACATGCTTTATTGAAAAGGATGGATATTAACACCGTAGCACCTCCAAATTGATATAGAATACGTAAAACACCCTCACCAATGTCTTTGCATTGGCAATGTTCAATCATTTTCAAAAGCAGTTTTGGTATCTGCCCATGGGCAGAAGGAAGCTAACACTCTGCAACTCTTGTAAAGAGGGAAGAAGATAGATTGACTGGGCTGCTGCCATTTTGTCCATGAGAAATAGTCATGTCAAGACAATCATTGTTTCATAGGGTATGAACACTGCTTCTCCCTGCTGGAACACTGCTGTGTGCCATTAGCAGAGATTTTCACAGGGTTTCTAGTAGGAAAGGAAGAAGATATAGAATTTTTCATGTGTTTTGTCTGGAAAGAGAAACAAATTTAAAGTTAGAAAAATGGGTTCAAAACTGAGTCTGATTTATTGGCTGTATGACCTGGTGCAAAGTACTTCTACCTCTCAGGTATAAAGTTTCCTCACCCAGTCTATGAGTTGAGTGCACTGGGTCATCTCTTTGGTCCCTTCCACCACAGTTTGTAAGACCTCTGGGCCACTGTATGTCATAGCGTTGGGAAAACTCTTCTTTTTTTGTGTGTAATGTTAACTTGTTGACATACTTAGGCAGGCCCAAAAGGAAAAACCCTCTACTTTGTTATGGACTACATGTTTGTGTCTTCCCCAAATTCTTTTTTTGAAACCCTCACCCCCATTGTGACTATATTTGGAGACAGAATCTATAAGGAGGAAATTAAGGGCAACTATTAAATTCCTAATCCAATAGAGGTCCTTATATTAAAAGGAAGATGACAGAGTATGCTTTTCCCTCCCCCACCTCTCTATCCAGCATTTGAGGACACGGCAAGAAGGTGACCATCTGCAACCCAGGGAGAATCCCTCACCAGACACAGATGCTGCTGGCCTTTGATCTTGGACTTCCAACCTCCAGAACTATTTAAAAAGTAGATTTCTGCTGTTTAAGCCACCCAGTCTAGGATATTTTGTTATGACAGCCTGAGTAGATTAATACATACATAAAAATACTTACATTTTTAGAAACTATTAAAGCTCAATCCCTATCCTTATAACCTTGATTTAGAAGATTAGATCCAGGGTCTGTCTGGACAGATGCCAGTTCTATATGACTAACACTTTGGATTCCATCCTTTTGGGCAAATATTTAAAAATAAGACTTTTTCTGTGCTTCTCAGAAGCTGTAAACTTTCTAAAAATGAGCTCAAGTGGGTCAACTGATTTTCGATAAGGGTGCCAAGACTGTTCAATGGGTGAAAGGACAGTCTTTTCAGCAAATGGTTCAGGGAAAACTGGATATACACATGCAAAAGAATTAAGTTGACTCCTTTTCCTTACCTCCACATATCAAAATTAACTCAAAATGGATCAAAGCCCTAAACTTTAGAGCTAAAACACTGCAACATTTAGAATAAGACATATGGGAATATTTCCATGACACTGAATTTGGAAATGATGTCTTGAACAGGATACCAAAATTAATCAACTCACAACTTCTGTACAAAAAAGGACACTATAAAAAGAGTGAAAAAACAACCCGCAAAATGGAAGACAATATTTGAAAACCATATATCTGATAAAGGACTAATATCTGGAATATATAAAGAACTCCTACACACACACACACACACACACACACACCAACAACAACACTGAAAAACCAAACATCAATTCAAATTCAAGAATGTTCAAAAGGACTTGAATAGTCACCCCTTCCTTCCTTCCTTCCTTCCTTCCTTCCTTCCTTCCTTCCTTCCTTCTTTCTTTCTTTCTTTCTTTCTTTCTTTCTTTCTTTCTTGTATGGGGGAATTGAACCCAGAAGCATTCAACCTCAGAGATATACCCTCATCCCTTTTTTATTATTTTGAAACAAAGTCTCAATAAGTTACTGAGGGTCTTGCTAAATTGCCAAGGCTGGCCTGGAACCTGCGATCCTCCTGTCTCAGCCTCCCAAGTATTGGGATTACAGGCATGTACCCACCATGCATGGTTTGAATAGACATTTTCTAAAGAAAATACTCAATGCCAAATATATACATGAAAAGATACCTAACATCGTTTGTTATTAGAAAAATGCAAATGAAAACTACAATGAGATACCACTTCCCATCCATTATGATGGCTATAATAAAAAAAATTGGACAATAACTACCGTTGTCAAACATGAAGAAACCAGAACGCTGTGCACTGCTGCTGGGAATGTTCAATGGTGCTGCCACTGTGGAAAATCGTTTGGCAGTTATTCAAAAATGTACAAGTAAGATCACCACATGACCCAGTAATTCCATTCCACAGAAGAAGTGAAAGCAGAGACTCACATTGATGGTATATGCCAATGTTTATAACAGTGTTATTTGCAGTAGCCAAAAGGTGGAAATAATCCAAAGGTGTTTCAACAGATGAATAAACAAAATGTGGTTTATACATACAATTGAATATTATTCAGCCATAGAAAAATGAAATTCTGATACAGACCACAGCATGGAAGATTTTTAAAAACATTTTGCTAAGTGGAATAAGTTAGACACGAAAAGACAAATATTATTTGATCTCACTTATTTGAGCTTTCAAGAGTAAGGAAATCCATAGATACAGAAAGGAGTAGAAAGAGAGGTTACCAGGGACTGGGCAAGGCAGAAATGGGAATTATTGTTCAATGGGTACAGAGTTTCTATTGGAACAATGAAAAATTTCTGGAAGTGAATAATGATTGTGGTTGTAGAACATTGTGAATGTACTTAATGCCACTAAATTGTACACCTAAAGTAATGGTAAAGGCTATATTATGTATACTTTATAACAATAAAATAAAATTTAAATACATTCTGCATCTATACCATTCTATCTCTCTACTATCACCCTCATCCACTGCACACACTAGGATCCCAGAACAGCCTCCTAAATAGTATTCCACTTCCCTCTCTGTCTTCATAGCCATCAATTTTTCACACAGCAGTTAGTGATTTTTTTTTTAAAAAAAGAAAGACTTTATTTTTAGAGCAGTTTTATTATGACATAAAATTGAACAAAAGGTACAGAGGTTACCCAGGTATCTCCTATACCAACATACCATAGCCTACCCTCCTGTGAACGTTCCCCATCAGAGTAGTACATTCATATAATTGATGAACCTACATTGACACATCCTTATCACCCAGAGTCCATAGTTTACAGTGGGGTCGCTCTTTGTGTTGCATATTTTGTGAGTTTGGACAAATGTTTAATGGCATATCCACCATTATAGTAGCATACAAAATAGTTTCACTGCCTTAAAAATTTCCTACACTACTCCTCTTTCTCCTTCCCTCTCCACTAACTCCTGGCAACCATGGATCATTGTACAGTAGTCACAATTTTGCCTTTTCCAAAGTGTCATATAGTTGGAATTTTACAGAATGCGGTGTTTCCTTACTGGATTCTTTCACTTAGTGAGAAACATTTGTGCTTCTTCCATGTCTTTTCATGGTTCTAAAGTTTATTTCTTTTCAGCACCAAATAATGTTCCATTGCCTGTATGTACCACAGTTTTCTATTTAGCTATGGAAAGATATCTTGGTTGCTTCCAATTTGGGGCAATTATGAATAAATCTTCTATAAACATCTATTTTCAGGTCTTTGTGTGAACACAATGTTTCAACTCCATGGGGTAGTGCCAAGGAACAGGATTGCTAGACCATACAGTGTAATACTTAACTTTGGTTGTCAACTTGCCTGGACTGCGATACACCTAGAAAATGGCTAAAGAACATTTTGGATGTGTTGGGAATGATGTTTCCAGAGAAGCTTGGTGTGTGGGTGAGTGATCTGGGGGGGAAGATCGGCCCTGTATGTGGCAATGCCATCCAACAGGCTGCCCAGATGGAATGAAAGATCAAAAGAAAAGGGAACTCCACATGTGTGCACACTTAGTCCTTCTTGAGTAGATGCATTTTGTGAAACTGCTATGGCTTCTGGGCATAAGACTCCAGATTCTTCAGCATTCGAATGTGAACTTGCACCAGTGACTCGACAGGGGCTTCCAGGCCTTCAGCCCAGGACTAGAGCTACTCTATCGGTTCTTTTTTTTTTTTTTTTGGTACTGGGGATTAAACCCAGGGGCATTCTACCTCCAGGCTACACCCCCAGCCCTATTTTTTATTCTTTATTTTGAAACAGGGTCTCACTAGGTTGTGGAGAGCCTCACTAAGTAGCTGAGGCTGGCCGCGAACCCGGATCCTCCTGTCTCAGCCTCCCAAGTACTGGTATTACAAGCATGCGCCACCACGCCCCGCTATCGGTTCCTCTTTTCTGAGGCTTTCTTACACTGAGCGACTACTGGTTTCCCTGGCTCTGCAGCCTGCAGACAGCCATTACAGGACCATCCAGCCTCTGATTGTGGAATCCAATCTATTAAGTTCTCTTTTTAAATTTACATGTATTAAACAAGATAATCATATAATTATAATAAAACAATACATACATTAAGCACTATGTATATATGTGTGTGTAGTCTATTGTTCTATTGGTTCTTTTCCTCTGGAACATCCTGACTAATGTATATAATATGTTTATTTTTGTAATAAACTGCCAAATTGCCCTCCAACGTAGCTGTCCTATTTTGAAATCCTGTCAACAATGAATGAACTGTCTCATTGCTCCATATTCTTACTTGCAGTGTCCTGGATTATTGTCATTTTAATAGTTGCAAGGTGGTATCTCATTGTTGATTTAATTCACATTTCCATGATAACATATGATGTGGATCACCTTTTCATATGCTTATTTGCCACTTGTACGTTGTCTCCGGTGAACTGCTAAGGACTGCGACTCATTTTTTTTTAATTCAGGTTGTTTGTGTCTTGCTGTTGTGTGTATTAGTTAATTTTCCATTACTATAACAAAATGCCTGAGGCTGCGTAATATATAAAGAGAAGAGGTCTATTTGTTTTTTGTGTGTGGTACTGGGGATGGAACCCAGGGGAATTTTACCTCCGAGCTAAACCTCCAGCCCTATTTTTTTACTCTTTATTTTGAAATAGGGCCTCACTAAGTAGTTGAGGCTGGCCCCAAACCTGCGATCCTCCTATCTCAGCCTCCCAAGTACTGGGATTACAAGCATGCATCACCACATGCAACTGAGAAGAGGCCTATTTACGTCATAGTTCTGGAGGTCCAAGAGCATGCTGGCTTCTGCTCAGGTCTGGTGAGAGTTTCCTCAGCTACATCACAACGTGATAGATGGCAATATGGTGGGAGTATGTGACAGAGGAGAGGTCATATGGCAAGACAGAAAGCCAGAGAAATGCAGAGATCAGACTTACTCTTTTATAATAACCAACTTTTGTTGGAACAATAGACACTCTGCAAGATCAGCGTTATTCCCTTCTGGTGGCAGTACCCTCAGTGACCTAAGTACCTTCCACTAGACCTTACCTCTTCAAGGTTTCACCACCTCTTACATCCGCACACTGGGGACCGAGCTTCCCACATGTGAATCCTTGGAGGACAAACTACATCCAAGCCACATGGTTGAGTTTTAAGAGTTCTTTGTACAGGCAACAAATGCAAAAATAGATAAATGGGATTTCACCAAACAAGAAGCATCCACACAGCAGAAGAGACAATCAACAAAGAGACAATCTATGGAGTGGGAAAAATTATTCGCAAACTATACATCTGGTAAGGGGTTAATGTCCAGAATATATTCCAAGAGAAAAAACTAAACTTGATTCCTTGCGAATGAATATAGAAGAAGAGGATTTGTTGCAAAACCAAAGATAAAAATCCCTCAAGCTACACCCAGAAGATGCCACAGCAAGCAGGAGGTGACCGGACTTAAGAATCCATGCAAGCCGGGTGTGGTGGCGCACGCTTGTAATCCCAGTACTTGGGAGACTGAGACTGGAGGATCAGGGTTCGCGGCCAGCCTCAGCTACTTAGTGAGGCTCTCCACAACTTAGTGAGACCCTGTTTCAAATAAATATTAAAAAATAGGGCTGGGGGTATAGCCCGGAAGTAGAATGTCCCTGGGTTCAATCCTAGGTACCAAAAAAAAAAAAAAGAATCCATGAAACTGTTCAACACTTCTTGGGCTTCTACTATGTTGAGGGATCAGAAGCAACAAAGCCAAGAATTCTGCAGGATTCTCTGTACTTTGACTTACAGTTGCTGCACCTGTGATGGAGATAAGAAACAAGGTCTCATCCATATTCTACCCAGAACTTTAGATAAAGGCTTGAGATTACTAGCTAGATTGGCGTAAGTAGAAACTTAATCAGAGTTTTGAGCAGAGCTGTGAGTCCAACTGGGCCCCACAGTGTTCTTCTAAGGCATCCTTGAACATCACCCACACATAAGCATCTTACTTAGTCTTTTCTACCCTCTTCTCCCTTCACCTGGGTTTCTACCTGAGCTGCTTTATGCCCAGGTCTCTCTGATTTCTCCTCTGGATTTTCCATCCCTCAGCCCAGTCTCAGGGGTATCCATCTACATCTGCTTTCCCTATGGCCTTCTTCAGAACCTGCTTCTATTATTTCCCATTAATCTCAGGATGTGGAGGTGGTAGCAGGTTTCTTGACCCATAAACCCATTTTTGCACCATTTTATCCTTGTTTAAAAGCATCATTAAGCTCAGAACACCCAGATCTGATACCCCTTAACAGTTTATATTAGGCTTCATGCTAACCTCTTGTCTGTGCCCCCTTTTAGTTGAGGTCCTTGGCAGTTGGCACATCTCTTCCTTTTATTGCCAAGGATCACTAATATCCCAGGTGATTACAACATGTAAATAGATCAACCTTTCGACTTCACTCTCCTTTAGCAAACTCCTTTCAGGGCCAAGTCCTGCACTGGGTCACTGTGCAAAACTGCTTTGTCTCTGAAGTCATAAATCTCTTAGCTCATCAACCACAAATGCCTTATTCCTAAGAGCAGATTAAACTACAAATCCAATTTTTGCTCTCAGAACTAAGCTGCTTAGAAAAACCATTTGTATGGGTGAAGAAAAATGTCACCGTAAATGAACTCTCTGAAAGTGGCCTTGGTCTACAGCTCTGCCCAATAACACCTTTAATGTATCCTTCATCACCATCCTTTCCTTGGCTTCTCAAAAATGACTTCATGCTTACATTTCTCTATTCATTCCTTTGCCCTCACTCTATAGGTGTCTTCTTTTGATTCTTTCTTAATTGTGATAATAGAGAATCTTTAGTAACCCCTGTGTCCCTTTCCCATATCTGTATGTATCCATACTCCTGCTCTGCTGATTCAACATAAGGCATTCCTCAACCTGTTCTCTGGAACCCATCTCCATCTTCCTCCTCATGGATTTTATTCCATTAAATCTCCCCATTAACTACCAGATCTACAAATTCTATCTTCTGATGGCTCCCCCATCTCCACATATAAAAAAGCTCAACCTGTATCTTTGTTTCTATCCTTCCCAGGCAAGTCTGGTGAAAGAGTGGCCATTGTTTGCAATCTCCATATCCTCCTTTCTCATTTCACTCCTCAATATGCTGCCACTTGGCTCTGATGCCCCCACCCCAATGGAAGAACTCTTATTTTGCTGACAGCAATCATGCAGTTCCATGCAGTGCCAAATCAAGGGACAGTTTTCTTTGTTCATCACACTGGACCTTTCTGCAGAATTTAACTTGACACTGTTAAAACATTTCCTCTCTCTCTCTCTCTCTCTCTTTCTCTCTCTCTCTCCTATCTAACTTCTTCCTCTCTCCCCTCAAATAACTGTTTCTGGGTCTCACCTCTGGGTCCTCTTCTTCCAGTAATCCTTCCACTTAGTCATGGTCCACAAGCCTGTTCTAGACCACCTGCTCTTCTCTACCTATTTTCCTTGGGCTATAGTAATCACCTTCATAGCCCAGGTGTTTGAATCTTGAATTCAATTACCCACCCAGGTAGAACCCTGGTATAAACATGGTACAAATAGAACTTATCCTTTTAGTGTACTTTCTCAACTGTAAGAGGGTGGTTATCTCTGATGCATGGAACAATGTCATTGGTCCTGCTCTCGGGCTGGGTAAGGAGCTTTATGTGAGAGTTATGAAGAGACCAAATGATGCTACCTATGGAAGAAAATGGATTTTTTTTCTTTAGGATATCTTTCTCTTTTTTGGATGATTTCATTTTGAATGTTTCCGTTTTCTACACAATTGCTATACTAAGAAAGGCCAAGGCTTTTCCCTTATTTTTAGAAGTAACCTTTATTCCTACCATGCTTATTCTTAAAAATGTAGGAACCAAATGAGATACAAGATGGAACCCAAGTTAAAAGAAACATGGAACAGACAACACAAATCATGTCTGTAGCCTGACTCTGGGTTAAGCAAATGGAATCTCTGGGCTGACAGGGGTCTAGCCCAACTCATAAGGTGAAGACAACATCAAGTTGCCTATGTTGAACTATAGGTCAGTTGGTTTATGGTTGGATTTCTCAACTCCAACACTGCTGACATCAATATTTTGGGGCCAGATAGTTCTTTGCTTGGAAGGCTGTCCTGGGCATTGCAGGATGTTTAGTAGCATCCTTAGCCTCTAAGCACTGGATGCCAGTGGCAACCCATATCGCCAGTCATGACAACTGAAACACCTCTCAATATGGTTAAATTTCCCCCATGGAAGTTAAGTTGAACTTATTTAAGAACCATCAATTTATCTAATGTGCTCTTGGACCTACAGGTGGCTTCCATGCTTACCTTAGAGAGATGGCCAAACGTTCACGGACAGACAAATCTTGTCTTTGGAATTACCTTTTCTTTCTATACTAACTTGACAATATCTTATTTGAATTACATGGAGAATTTGGAGTTGGGATCACTCAGGATTATCAAATTTCAAAAACACCTTTCATTCTGAAAAGCATGGTCATGGTAAGGATCCAATATTAGTAGGGGCCAAAGCATGGCTGTTGTACTTGGAAAGGACCAGATTTTCCCATGAAGGCAATGGGGACTAATAGGGTATTTGATGTTAGAGACAGGCCGGCTCCCCCTCAACAGAGGCAGAGCTCCAAGACCGCCTTTCTGCTTGGTGCTACTGGGCACTGGAGAAGTTGGTGTTCTCTACTCTTGGACCCTTTTTTCCTCTTTCTCCTATTTGTCATCCTCTGTTGGCTTATTACTCCAGAGGCAACCAAGTTTCTTTCCTGTGGCTGCAAGGAAAAAGATGCTTTAAAAAGGATTCTTATACTGTTATTAGATAAGTGAGAGAGAACAATGGGGTGGACAATTAAAAACTAAGTAAATATAAACATCTTTGGAGGAGCCTGTGGGCCATGGCATGTGCATTCTCATGACCACTACTGAACTCATACTTTGAAAGTACCCATGGCAGCAGCATGGATTAAGAAAGTCCATACAGTCCAATGGGGATGGAGGGGTTTAAATTCTTAGGCCCATCTTTACAGCCAAGTACATAGTTTTTCCAATCAGTGTTCAGCAATTTAGTTGTAGGAGCAAAGAATGAAGTTTAGACTAGTCTGATGTTTAGATTAACCTGAAATGAAGTTTTATAGAATATGTATGATTTCTGGGTTCTAGGAAACCAAGATCTAAAACTTTGTTTGGAGAAATTCCCAGTATACATATGAATCACCCTGTTTAAAAGTAGCAGGAGAAATGATTTTCTGGTCATTCTCAACATTCAACTCAGTACTAAAGGGCCAGTAAAGCAGGGTCAGAGAGGAAATATAAAGATGTAATAACTTATTTAGTATAAATCAGGTAGGAAAAGAGTTCCCTAGTAAATAATCAGGAGACAGAGAAATGGTCATTGTCAATTCTAATGTTTTCAAAAGAACAGAAATGTTTCAGAAGTCATTTTCTGAATAAAGGCAGAATTTTCCCTGTTAGTAGGCACCCCTCCGTACACATATAAATATGGAAACATAATGTCAGCTAATTTTGAATTACAAAGTGATAGTTTCTAAACATCTGGAATGAGAGAGAGAAGAATTAAAATCATCAACTCTGGAAACGGTCAAGTTGGGTTTCAAATTCTGTTCTTGGCATTTACTGGCTTTGTGATCCTAAGCATGGCATATAATCTCTCTGTTCCTCATACTCCTCATCTATAAAATGGGGATATTTATAGTATCCACTCATAGGGGAGATGTAAAAAGTAACTTGGTTGGATATTTAAAGACACTCGGAACAGAGAAGGTCTATGGTAAGTGGTACGTCAATCATGGTACCATGTATTAACCCGTACTCTAAGAAGTGTGTTAAAAGATATTTTAACTTTTTAAACATTATATAAAACATATATTGGACATGTGTTAAAAATTTATTGAACTCATCCAATGAGGGAAACAGGCTGGTGTTATAACCACTTCAAAGGAGAGGTCAATAAAGCACACTGTTACATAAAGTAAAGAAATGCTGAAATAAATATTAAGTGGAGGCAAAACTAACTTCTTCCAAAGACAGGAAGGATATCAGTAGAACCTGCACCACACAGGAGAGAGGTTGCTTGTCTATGGACAAAAATAATTTGCATTTCTGCCAGTTACAATTCACCATGTTATAAAATCACTTCCATAGACAGAGTCACATCATCTGGAGGGTGACATGGTCTAGACAATGCACAGTTTTACATCCACACACAAATTTTCCCCTATAAGATGGACAATTTAAGCCAGGTGTGGTGGTGCACACTTGTAATCCCAGTACTTTGGGAGGCAGAGACCGGAGGATCCGGGTTCGCGGCCAGCCTCAGCTCTCTCTCTCTCTCTCTCTCTCTCTCTCTCTCTCCCTGTCTCTCTCTCTCTCTACCTAGTGAGGCCCTCCGCAACTTCGTGAGACCCGGTTTCAAAATAAAATATGGAAAAATAGGGCTGGGGGTGTAGCGCGGAGGTAGAACGCCCCTGGGTTCAATCCCCGGTACCGCAAAAAGAAAAAAAAGATGGACAATTATTTCTCTTTCTTCCTATTCTTTCTAATATAGTAAACCTTGACTTGAGCCTATGGTTCAGAATATTTTCTCAAGTGTATAGTTCAGAACACTATACATGAAAGTTGTAAGTCAGATGTAGGTTTTAGGAACACTAGGATTTTGAGGAACTGATATCAAAATAATTGATGCTCATATTGTATGTTACTGCACAGGTTATACTTGTTTCTTGGATTTGTTTGGGACTTCTGTACATTTCTTAAATCACTGCTTAGACATACTGAGGTATTATTCAGTACAAAAGTATGCTGGGACCTTGAAAATGTGGATACATGAGTGAAATTCTTCATAGGATTTTTTTTGCCTTATTTCTATCATTTGTCTCATTCTTTCAGATGTAGTGTCAGAGGATGCACATATAGGAAAGAGCATCTTCTTGACTTCTAAGGACAAATGCTACAATCGAGAGAAATGAAGCCTGCTTCCTATCGCTTGTTCCTATTCACCTACCTTTCTTTACTTTAGAAAGGGAGACCTTAGTGTCTAATACATGGGTCAACCCAATCTGATAAAGAGCCTCACAGGTGTTTGGGGCCAATATGATGTATTGACAGTATCCATTTTCCAAGGACTACAGCAAAAAATCCTGGCTAAACAAGAATACCAGGCCAATCAAATGATCACTCCTGGGAAAAGAGTTGTAGCACAGGAAGGAAGCAGGCAGTTATGAGTAGGAGCTCAGGCTTAAAAGATGCTCAAAGGGAGAAGCAATGAGCTAACATAGTGATCGGCAAGGGCCAGGAATAGTCTTCCGTTAGAAGGAAGCAAAATCCAAGCATAAGTAGAATGTTAACACAGAAGAAAGCTGCAGCCTAGGAGATACAGAGCCAGTGGCTCAGGGAAGGAGAGCAGAGGGGCGCAATAGAGCAAATCATCACATGAATGCTGATAACTACCAGCCAGATCAGTGAACTCCTGCTTCTGAGGCCTTGGGCAACCTGTGCCCCCTCCCCAGATCGTGGCAGGCAGAGCAGAACCTCAGATTACTGCCAGAGCCCCTGCTCCTCACTACCTCTTCACTTCTCATTGCCCATCTGCTGCTACTCCTCTTCTTCACCTCTTGGCTTAAGAAACGCAGTGGCCCTCCATATTGGTTTCCTGGGGGTGCTCTAACAAAGCTCAAAACCTGGGTAGCTCAAACAATAGGAATTTATCGTCTCACCCTTCTGGAGGCTCGGAGTTGGAAACCCAAGGGTCAACAGGGCTCTTGGTTTTCCTGACTGCTCTAGCAGAGGGTCCTTGCTTGCCCCTGACTGCTCTAGCAGAGGGTCCTTGCTTGCCCCTTCCAGGTTCTGGCATTTTCCAGCAATCCATGGTGTTCTATGGCTGTGGCTGCATCCCTGGCACAGGGCCATCTACTCAGTGGGCATCTCATTCTGTCTTCCTTCTGTGCATGTCCTCCTTGTGAGGATACCAGTCATATTGGATTAATACCCACCCTAATGAACTCATTTTAACTTGATTACCTCTGAAAGCCTGTTTTTAAATAACGGTGTGTTCAGAAACACCGGGGCTTGGAATTTCAACATACCTTTTATAGGAGAAGTTGGAGAATAATACAATTCAACCTATAACAACCTCTAATATGTTTAAATTAATTAATCTATGTATTCTTTGAATAATTCTCCCATTACCCAGATCTTACATATAAAATTTAAGGAAGTCTCTGTCCTGTAAATCTAAAAATAATACAAGACTTTTAAATTTTATTTTGATTACAAAATTATTTTAAGATCTGATTCCTGCCAGCATATCTATCTATCATCTATCTATCTATCATCTATCTATCTATATCTATCTGTCATCTATCAATCATCTATCTACCTACCTACCTACCTACCTACCTAGCTATCTTCTATTTTGAGTAAAGAAATATCAGTTTGCTTATGAGAAAACAGTACCACTTATGGTTTGTGAACTGAAGTATTTTGTCCTGTGTACAAGACAAGTGGTAACATGCAGTCTATAAACTAAAAGGCCTTTCATAGCTAAAGAAGGTCAGCTATCTACCACAAACATGGAGATGCTTCCTTTAGGCAAATATATCACTCATTGTAATCAGAAAATAGATGGTACCCTTACATGAGGATGATTTCGGTCCTGCCAAGAGTAGGGCAACCCTTCCAAGACAATATCTCTGTGTTTAAAACTTTTGAGAGCAGAAGAGCAATACAAAAAGAGAGGAAGTGGAGTAGGGGATACACATTTGAAGTACATTTTCCTTGCTTTTATCTCTGAAGGTATTACTTTGAGACACTAATTTTCCAGGTAGCTGTATTATTCTTTCACTCCAATGCCAACTTTCTATTTCCTACCACCTAAGAGGCATTTTGAGGCATTTAGAAATATATCAAACTCTACATCACAAAAACATCCATTCCCCAGCCCCGACACCTGAGTTTTGCTTTCATTGCTCGCTTCCTGAGTTTAACATTACTTAGCTGTTACTCAGTTTTAAAATATTATATTTTAATAATTTTCTTTCCACATACTCCATATTGATGTACTCACATTAGGGAATTTTCTCTTTCAATTAGTTTTCTTACTTGGGTTCTTCTACAACACTATTTCCTTATAAGTAGCTACCAAGTACTGGATTCTTGGTATGTGATGGGCACTGGGATAAATTCTCATCAAACATTATTACTCTAATTATTAAAAACACACTTTAAAGTACACATGATTATACCTATAATTACTAGGAGTTTCAATAGAAGGGTTAGGAGTTAAAGTAGGAAAATCTCTCTGAAAGTGGTTTATTCGAAAGGAAAAAATTTCCAGGTCTTTGATTCATCTTGAACTGACTCTTGTGCCGGGCGAGGAAGTGGGTTTATTTCCATTTATCTGCCTATGGATAAACAGTTTTGTCAACATTTGTTGAAGAGGCTATCTTTTTTCCAGTGTATGTTTTTGGCCCCTTTGTCAAAAATCAATTGGCTGTAATTATGTGGATTTGTTTCTGAATATTCTATTCTGCTCCATTGGTCTATGTGTCTACTTTTGTGCCAATACCATGTTGTTTTTATTACTATGGCTCTGTAGTATAGTTTGAAGTCAAAGTATTGTGATGCCTCCTGCATGGTTCTTATTGCTGAGAACTATTTTGGCTATTCTGGTTTTTTTGTTGTTCTAAATGAATTTAAGGACTGATTTTTCTATATCTGTGAAGAATGATCATGGTATTTTAATGGGGATTGCATTGAATCTGTAGATCACTTTTGGAAGAATGGCCATTTTGATGATCTTTATTCTGCCTATCCAAAAGCATGGGAGGTCCTCCCACCTTCTAAGATCTTCAATTTCTTTTTTCAATGTTTATAATTTTTATTTTAGATGTCTTTTGCCTCCTTGGTTAGGTCTATTCCTAATTTTTTTGTATTGTTTTGGGGGTTATTGTGAGTAGAAATGTTTTCTGGCCTTCTTTTTCAGTGGATTTATGGCTGGCAAGAACAAAATTATGTCATTTGCAGTGAAATGGATGGAGCTGGAGAATATTATGCTAAGTAAGATTAGCCAGTGACAAAAAGTGAAATGTCAGATATTCTCCCTCATTTACAGAAGCTAGGGAGAAATTAGGACATAGGAGGGACTCCAGACAAAGAAGGAGAAACCTTAGTGGAGTGAAGGAGAGGATCTAACTGACGGAGATGGGAGGGTGGAGGAAGACTTAAAGAGGGAAACATGTCAATGGACATGATGTACATACACAAACTTATCAAAGCCAATCACTGTGCTGAGCACAGGAAGGAGGGGAGTGATGGGGAATGGGGTGGGAACTGGGGAAGGGCTCAAGGAGTACTGTGTGCATGTATGACTCTGTTACCCTGAACTTCAACAAGATGTATGATTACAATGCACCAATTAAAAAAAAGGAAAGGAGAAAATTTGAAAATATGATAAAAAACCACCAAGAATGTTAATCAATTCTGAAAGCCCAAAACCTTGTAGAGGGATAGCACAAAGAAAACATGAGAGGGAAGTTTCTTCTTTTTTTTTTAATGTTCAACATTGTTATCAATAAGGGCAATACAAATCAAAATTACCCTAATGTTCCATCTGACTCCAGTTATAATGGCAATCATCAAGAATACAAAAAATAATCAATGCTGGCTAGGATGTAGAGAAATAGGAACTCTTGTACACTGTTAGTGGGATTATAAATTACATAGTACAATCACTATGGAGATCAGTATGAAGGTTCCTCAAAAGACTAGGAATGGAACCATCATATGATTCAGCTATACCACTGCTTGGTACATTTCCAAAGAAATTAAAGTTAGAATATTATAGAGATATATGCATACCCATGTTTATAGCAGCACAATCCACGAAAGCCAAATTATGGAACCAATCCAAGTGTCCATCAACAGATGAATAGATGAAGAAAATGTGGTTTATATACACAACGCTATTCTACTCAGCCATAAAGAACAAAATCATGTCATTTGCAGGAAAATGGAGAGAACTAGAGAATATTATGCTAAGTGAGATCAGACAGCCTCTGAAAGCCAATGGTTGTACATTTTCTCTCATATGTGGAAGCTAGAGAGAAAAAAGAAAACATGAGGGACTTTGGATAAATATGGAAAGAGGCTAATAGAATAGTCGAAGGAGATTGTGGGAGGGAAGTGGGGAGGGGGAAGCAGGATGGAAGAAGGAAACAGTTCAAGTAATGATTTGGCAATATATGAAGAAATTTTTTCCGGTTTTGCTAGTATGTACAGGAGGGAAGGGGGAGGAGCAAAGTGGATACAGAGAGAAGAACACACAGAGCCCTGTGAATGTATGTCTGTAGCACATTGAAACTTGCTATGATGCATAATTACAATGAGCTAATAAAAGTATAAAAATACATAGTTTAAATTGGAAAGAATGCCTATTTTTACAAGCAAATAATATTTTACTTATTCAATGTGCTCAATTCTCCTATTGTCATTTAAAAAATAATAAAAAAATTGTTCCAAGCTAAAACAAGAAGAGAATATTTTGTTTGCCTTGATCACCTCGATGTTGACAAAAATGAACAGGAATTGCCTCCGACATAAACATGTCTTGGAAAACCAAGTGCAAAGAGTTGTTTCTCAAAGTCCCCAGGAATGGACAAAAAAGTGAACTATAAAGTATTGTGCATCAGATTAGCACCCAGCTTCCCCCCAGCAACACCATCCCTTTGATGGTAGTGAACCAATATCATGAAAGGCATTTGAAGAAAATTAAAAACATCTATTTTTCATATAGGATTTCTTTCCCAGTCTTTTACTGATTAATTATTCTGTGAAGACACATTAAAAATATTCTCATGTACATATAGTCCCAGATATTTTACTGCATACATACTGAATTTGAAAATGTGCTCTAACTAGGAGTGTTCAGAAAAGGGAGGGATCAAAAAAATTTAAAATGATCCCCGGAATTTGATATTTTCTTGACAATTCAGAGATACTTAAGACTGTGAAAAGAAGACAATATACATACCCAAACTAAAGAAGAGGCAATTATAAATTCCAGAAAAAGCAAAAGTTGTATAATAGATTGCTCAGATCTCCAATGAATAATATTTATATAACTATTATAATGCAAATATTTTTACATATCTTCACATTTTATAGGCAACTCATAGGCAAAAAAAAAAGGAAAAGTTAATTGTCTTGCCTATTTCGTGATGCTGTAACAGAATACTAGAGACTGGGTATTTATTATAAATAGAAATGTATTGGCTCAGTGTTCTGGAAGCCGGAAAGTCTAAGATCAAGATGGCAACATCTGGCAGGGGCCCCCTTGATGCATCCTCACCGGATTGAAGGGAGAAGAACAAGTCTGTAAGACAGTGAACATACTCCCACACATTCTTTTTCTTTTTCTTTTTTTTTTATACTTGGATTGAACCCAGGAGTCTTCTACCTTCAAGCTACATCCCAAGCCCTATTTTATGTTTTTATTTTGAAACACAGTCTCACTAAGTTGCTGAGGCTGCCCTCAAACCTGTGATCCTCCTGTCTGAGTCTCCCAAGTACTGGGATTACAGGTGTGTGCCACCATGCCTCACTGTTTTTATAATGGCATGAATATATTCATAAGCCAAGCCCTGATGACCTAAATATCTCCTATTAGATCCCATCTCCCAATACAGTAGTCACATTGGGGATTCAATATCCAACACTTAAATTCTGTGGACACATTCAAAATAACATTAATGATGGCATTTTAAAATTTATAATTTATAATCTACATAATTTATAATTTATAATCTATAAATATTTCAACCTTATATATAAGAAGACAGAGTTTAGAAGGTAGACAAGATGAACAGAGGCAAAAGAAACACACTAATATTTTCACTTAAAAGCAGAAGAAATAAGATATATAGCCTATAATTAATGAAATAGGAAATAAAGACATTAGGATATTACTTTATACTGTACAGGTAACTAAATGACTCCCAAAAGTTACATAGTTATATTATGGTTTTATTGAGAGGAGAGAGGAAGATGACATAAGAGAATTTATTCTTTCTTTCAAGTATCAATTAATTAATATCATCTAAGATTTATAAGTTAAGAAATCATGCTATAAACAATATTTTCAGAGATATGCACATTACCAATATAGGAGGGAAAACCAGAAACAAATTTTTAAAATTTAAAAATGGTTCTTTCTCATGGTGAGTAAATATGGCACAAGAACATTAGAAGAACTTCTGTACAACTTTAAAGCCATTTTTACATTTTATTTATTTATTCATTCATCTATTCACTCAATAAATATCTATTGAATATAGATATGACTGAGCACTGTGCTAGTACTAGAAATATAGCAATGAACAACAACAACAACAAACCCTTTTCTTTATGAATCTCACATTATAATGCAATAACTTTTTAAATATTTGAAGTACATAAAAATATCTACCTAAGTTACCATTTGTATTGGTCAGGGTTCACTAGATCAACAGAATTCACAGAATGAAAAAAAAAAGGATATATTAGATAAGCTCACAATGTAGTCCTGAGTTTCGACTGCATGTGAAGAATCAGAGGAAAGCCAGGCGTGGTGGCGCACGCTTGTAATCCCAGTACTTTGGGAGGCGGAGACCGAAGGATCCGGGTTTGCGGCCAGCCTCAGCTCGCCCATGCGCTCTCTCTCTCTCTCTCTCTCTCTCTCTCCCTGTCTCTCTCTCTCTACTTAGTGAGGCCCTCCGCAACTTTGTGAGACCCAGTTTCAAAATAAAGTATAAAAAATAGGCCGGGGGCATAGCGTGGAGGTAGAACGCCCCTGGGTTCAATCCCCAGTATCGCAAAAAAAAAAAAAAAAAAAAAAAAAAGAATCAGAGGAATCAGTAGCTGGTCAGGCAGTCTAAGAGCTGGAGCCTTAGGATTGAAGCAACCACCAATTCAGTCCAGTCCAAGATGTGAAGATAAGGAAGCTCTTCGGAGAAATGATGGTGAAGGCTGGAGGCCGACGATCTCAGA
>PVJS01014031.1:0-12671 GCA_004027185.1 Glis glis
GGGGGGCGCTTGTGTCCAGCAGGAATAGGGGGAACAGGTGGACCCTGAGGGTGGGGATGGAGTAGGGGTCTGAAGGCTGGGGTAAAGTCCAGGAGAGGATGGGAGGACGAGGCAGGGACTCTGAGGTTCTGTGAGGCTGGTATCAACAGTGGACGGTCAGGCAGGGTCTGGGCACCTGGTGTTCGGGAACCGTTGCCTGGGCTTGGGCGTTTGGAGTCTGGTATGAGTTAAGGGTCTGATCTCGAGTCTAGACTAGGATTAAAGGTCTACCCTAACTCAGTTTCCCACTCTTATTTAGGAGTCTTGGCCAGGCTTGTCCGGGGGATTCGAGTCCAGGTGTGGGGTCCGGACTGAGCCTGAGAGTTTGAAGCCCTAATCTGGGAGGTCAAAGTCTTTGGGGGATTCGGGCCGGGAATCAGGGGGTCCCGGTTCCCGGTTCAGTCTCACCTAAGAGCAGCAACTTCACCTCCCGCGCCGCTTTCTCGCCATCCTCCCGCAGGTTCTTGTCGATCATCTTGGAGCGCTCGGCCGCCGCCTTGTCCTCGGCGCTCACGGTGCAGCCCATCCCGCCGTCCGCCGGCCTGGCCCGGCCCCCACACGGCCCACGGCCCGGCTTGGCCCCGCCCGACCCACTCCGCTCCCGCCACCGGCCCTCCGAGGGTAGCTCTCGGGTCCGCAGTTCCGAGCGACTGCGGGAGGCGCCTTCCCGGCCGCCGCGCACCGACCGCGGGGCGGGCCAGGGGTGGGGCCCGAGCCAGCCAAGCCCGGGACTGGGCCGGGGCGGGCCTGGAGGCGGGGCTAAGGACGCTGGGGGCTGGCTATTGGCTAGCGGGCGGGGCGGAGGCAGCAGTTAGGCGCAGCCTAGGCTCGGGCGCGGGCTGGGGGCGGGGCCCCGCGGAGGGCGGGCCGGAGTGCCGGAGTCCGCGCAGGGCTGGGGCGGGCTGCGGGCGGCGCCGGGTTCGGATTGGTGCTGAGCCTCCGGAGCTCGGCTGCCGGACGGCGCGGCTGGCGGATCTCGTAGCCCGAGGGTGGGGACCGACGCCCTCGCGGGCAGAGAAGAAACCAGCCCGCAGAGCTTCTGAGAGTTGGGCTAGTAGGGTGGAGGCGCCATGGAGGAGGCGTGTCTTCCTTACTCGTTAAAGTTAATGAGCCCAATATAAACTTGTTTTGGGATCTACTGAACCGGCGAGGCTTTCTGGACCTCGGTTTTCTTTAAGGCAGCTTTTCCCTCTTCTCCCTCTGGGTTGCAGCAAGTAAAAAACAAAGCCCCCCCCCCAAAAAAAACAGGCGATTGCCACCTTTGTGCTTTTGCCTGGGCTGTCTCCCTCAGATGTGTGCTTTCTTTCTTATCCATCCTTTCCTGCTTTGCTGGAAGGCATTCTCCCGAAGGGCATCATCCTGGACTCCAGCCTGGGACCAGGCAACCAGGACCAAAGGGGGAGGGGAAGGGAGAGGGAGGGGAGAAAGTTACCCCTGGAAACAGAAGTCACCATGATCTTATGACCTGCCTCTTCCATGGCCTGTCCACGTCTGGAGAGGCAACGTTTCTAGATGAACCATTTCGAATCTTTCTGATGCTGCTCTTCAGGGGGAGCCAACAGCCCCAACCTTGATGGGACATTTGCAGGGTCTGCCAAGGCTTACTTGAGGGTGTCCCCTGTGAGCCCAGTGCCATCACCTGGGAGGCCCCAGCTCAAAGCCAGGTAGGGACCTTGGCAGCAATATTTGGTCACCCACAGCCCCCTGTTTAGCAAACCCCCCTTCTTACTACTCTGGCCCACCGCTTATTCCTGTTCCCAGACCTCAGGCTGTCTGCTCTCTCTGGAGTGTCTGTGAAGCTCTATCTGAATGTGTCCCTTGTTGAGGAATCATTGGTCTGTAATCCTTCAATGGTTCCCCTGGGCTCCTCTTGCCTGAAGCCAAAGCTCCGGCTGGCCCTGCTGTGGGCATGTAACAAACTGGATGCAAACACAGAGTGCCCACTAGGGACACAGATAGGTATGCACATACGTCCACCCGTGGGCCTAGCCTCCAACACGCCCCCAGTCCACAGATCACGTCATAACTACGGGTTCACACAGCTAGGAACACAGTCTGTCTACGAACAGACTACCAACCCAGCTCCAAGGCTGGCCCCTTCCCCCACCACCCCGCCCTGTGCTGGAGAGCTTCGCTCCTCTGGCCTCCCCAGCCTGCTCCTAGCAACAGCCAACAGCTCTCTCAGTTGCCAGGCAACCGAGAGAACCTGTCAGCCCCTTGGAGGCCCGGCTCTAGGGAGGTGGGCAGAACACAGACCCCAATCTGTGGAAATGGGGCAGGATGAGGCCACCAGGAGGCACGACCTTTCCCAGCCCCAGGCCAATCCTGTAGTTCCTGCACCCTTCCCGCCAGTCAGCCACCCCCTTCCAGTGCAGTGCGCTTCCTAGGGAGTCCAGCAACCCCTGCTTCCACCCCTCTGGCTGTTCCTTCCCCACCTCCATGCTATCCCTCTCCGCCAGGCCTCTGCTTGCTCTGCTGGCCACTCACACCCCTCCCGCTCTAGGGGTTCAGAACTCCCTGGGTCATCTGCGCATCTGCAGCCTGACTTCTCCCCTGATCACCAGCCTCCTGTCCACCACTACACTGACACCTTGAGCCTCGCCATCCCATGCCCACAACGGGGTGCATCCCGCCCACTGGCCCTTGCTTCTGGGCCTTCCACCACCTCATGGCCCTCCCATCAGTCAAAGCCATAACCCCTCACCCACACCCCTACATGCTGACAAGCTCTTCCCCCTCCTCAATTCCACTTCAAATATGTCCCTGTTCCCTGCCTCCCATCCTAGGCCTCCTGGCTCCTTCCTGCTCTCCTGTTTCCCCTTTATTCATTTTCCATGTGGGAGCCAAGGGGGTGCTGCTGAAAGAAATCCTATCACTCCCTTGCTTACAAACCTCTGGCTCCCCAGTGCCCTGAGAATAAAGCCTATATGCCGGGTGTGGTGTTGCATGCCTGTAATCCCAGTATTTGGGAGTCTGAGACAGGAGGATCACAGGTTTGAAGCCAGCCTCAGCAATTTAGTGAGACTCTCAGCAACTTAGCAAGACCCTGTTTCAAAATAAAAAGAAATAGGAGCCAAGCATGGTGGCACACACCTGTAATCCCAGTTTTTGGGAGGCTGAGACAGGAGGATCACAGGTTAGCGGCCAGCCTCAGGAATTTAGCAACTTAATGAGACACTGTTTCAAAAATAAAAATTTAGCCGGGAGTGGTGGCGCACGCTTGTAATCCTAGTACTTTGGGAGGCAGAGACCAGAGGATCTGGGTTCGCGGCCAGCCTCAGCTCTCTGGCTCTCTCTCTGCCTGTCTCTCTCTCTCTCTCTACCTAGTGAGGCCCTCCGCAACTTCGTGAGACCCAGTTTCAAAATAAAGTATAAAAAATAGGGCCGGGGGTGTAGCGCGGAAGTAGAACACCCCTGTGTTCAATCCCCGGCACCGCAAAAATAAATAAATAAATAAATAAAATAAAATACTTAAACGCCGGGCGTGGTGGCGCACGCTTGTAATCCCAGTACTTTGGGAGGTGGAGACCGGAGGATCTGGGTTCGCGGCCAGCCTCAGCTCTCTCTCTCTCTGTCTCTCTCTCTCTCTACTTAGTGAGGCCCTCAGCAACTTCGTGAGACCCAGTTTCAAAATAAAGTATAAAAAATAGGGCCGGGGGCATAGCACGGAGGTAGAATGCCCTGCGTTCAATCCCCGGTACCGCAAAAAAAAAAAAAAAATACTTAAAACATTTTTTTACTTAAAACATAAGTAAAATGTTCAGAGGAGCCAGGTGTGGTGGCACACGCTTGTAACCCCAGTACTTGGGAGGCTGAGACAAGAGGATTGCAGGTTCTTGGCTGGACTCGGCTACTTAGTGAGGCCCCTGCAACTTAGTGAGATCCTGTTTCAAAATAAAAAACAAAATAGGGCTGGAGTGTAGCTCAGAGGTAGAATGCCCTTGGGTTCCATCCCTACCATGCACACACACACACAAAAAAAAAAAAAGAAAGAAAGAAAAAAGAAAAAGAAAAGAAAGGGTGGGAGCTGGAGAAACCCCTAGCTTTGCTGCTGAATCAACTGAGGCCCAGCATGGGCCAGTCCCCGTCCATAGTCCCCTAGCGAGGGACAGCAAAGGTGTCCTGGCTCCTTCTCACTCCAGAATCCAGGAGTCCATTTGGGAAGGGCCTTTTTGGGGCAGAGGGTAGCTGCCTACCCAGGCCCTCATGAGGAAGCACTTGCCCTGTGCCCTCTGGACCCAGCACCACCTGGATAGACAGACACCCAGCTGAGCTGAGAGTGGCATCCAGCTGCGATGAAGAAGTAGAAGCCCCTGGCTCACCCGAACAGCCAGAACCACTGCCCACAGAGCAGGCCCGGGTCCTGAATCCCTGTCTAGCAGCTGTCCTCAGTAGGGTGAGGAGGAGACCCCTGCAGGGGGCAGTGACACCCAGGCAGCCGAAGGCTCCAGGAAGGGGAAGCTCTAGCACTTCCCCAAAGGCAGTTTCAGAGTGGGTGTGTCTGCACCGCCTTGAGTCCAGGACCAGGAAGGCCCCCCAGATCCTGACAGCCCCACCTCCATAGCTCCTAGGTGTCAGAGTCCCTAGCCCAGGGCCTGTGACCACCATACCGCCGCCTTGGAGACAGGGCCTGGGCGCTTCTGTTTGAGGATCTCTGTGGCCAGAGCTTACCCAGCCCCAGCCATCCGGCTCCGCCTCCCAGTGTATCTCCTGAACTTCCCCTTCGTGCTTCTAGGCCCAGCAGCAATTCTGAGATTGGAGTCAGCTATCCAGCCTCCCTCCTCACGCCCTGCCAGACCTCCCCCCAGGCTTCTTTCCCCCAGAGGAACAGCTCAAGCCTGGGGCCCAATGCCCCCCTTTCTGGTTATCCATCCCTTCACAGATGACTGGCTTTGGCCTCGGGGACTCAGGAGCTGGCACTCCCTGCCCAGGTGCCTCTGGACCAGGCAGGACCCTCCTCCTCTCCTGAGGATCTAGGGGGAAGGGTCATCCCTCAGGCCTTGGGAAGCTATGGGTGCCAGTGTGCTGAGAGGCTGGGGAGGGAGGCAGGTGGCCCCTGCCCTCAGGAGCAAACAGCGAACAAGTAAACAGGGAAATGAACTTGAGTTTCAGAGGAAGCCTCCAGGGTGCCCCCAGAGTCGAGGGAGGTGTGTGCAGAGGGAGCAGTCTGAGAAGGTGAGCTCTGAGGCACGGGAAGGGACCAGTCCGGTCATGTGAAAGCAGAAGAGAACCACAGGCAGCGGCGATGGCACGTACAAAGGCCCTGCGGTGGGGAAGGAACTGACTGTTCCTGGACAAGAAAGTGAAGGTGAGAGACAGTGGAGTGAGCGGAGCAGGACACGCAGGGGCTCCGGCGAGGGGCACCAGCGTCTCTGAGTCAGTGCGTTCTGGCCCCACAAATCCTAGAGTCCAGGTCCTCAGGATGCTCCCGATAAGACTGGGGAGGAGGGGCGGCCCTGGTGGCTGACCCTGGGAGCCCTCTGGGCTTTGAGGCCAAGGTCTGAGCTGAGCCTCCCTCTTTCTCCTCGTCCTTGAAGAGCTCAGGATCTGACCCACCACTGCGCCTATCACATCTACAGCCTCCGAGGACCTCCTCCCCCGGGAAGCCAGCGTCCTTGGGGGGCCTGGGAAATGATAATCAGCTCTAACCCCAGGAGCCATGCTTTGCTCACGTTGTTGTCTAGTCCTCGCTACACGCTGTCCAAAGGCCGGGCTGGCAGCCTCTCCCGCGACTCGTTAGGCCTGCCATTAGCACTGCTTCCTGGAATTTAATTTAATGAAGGAGCAAAAACAGCCTTAATGAAGGTGACGCAATGAGGTGCACCTCACCACCTGGGCTCAGGGGCTTCCAGCAGATGGTGACTAGGAGCAGAGGGAGCGGAGGGGACCAGTCTTAGAAGGGAAGTTGCTCACTGAGACCAGGAAGCACGGGGCATCTCTCTGTCCTTCAAGGAGCAAGTGCTGCAACCAAAACTAGGACAGAGTTAGGAGCGGGCCTGGTGAGCAGCTGCACAGGTGGTCAGATGACAAGCTTCGGAGATGCCGTCAGCCAGCAGAAAGGCCCTAAGGTGAGGGCCAGCATGGTGTCATCACAAGCCAGGTTGTGGGCTAGGGCCAGGGTGTGGAGGTTAGCAAGGGCCAGATTATCAGGGCCACAGAATAAGGAAGAGTTAAACTGTATTCCACCTGTGGTGAAAAACACTGTAGGGTCAGGCGTGGTGGCGCACGCTTGTAATCCCAGTACTTGGGAGGCTAAAACAGGAGGATTGCAGGTTTGCAGCCAGCCTCTGCTACTTAGTGAGGCCCTCTGCAACTTAGTGAGACCCTGTTTAAAAATAAAGAATAAAAAATAGGACTGGGGGTGTAGCTTGGAGGTAGAAAGCCTCTGGGTTCAATCCCCAGTGCCACAAAAAAAAAGAAAGAAAGAAAAAAAAAACACTGGAGTTTTATAGGCAAAGTGATAAGATCAGATTTTTTTTTTGGTACTAGGAATTGAACCCAGGGGTATTTTACCTCTGAGCTGCATCCCCAGCCCTATTTTTGAAACAGGTTCTCACTAAGTTGCTGAGGTTGGCTGTGAATCTGTAACCTTTCTGTCTCAGCCTCCCAAGTACGGGGATTACAAGTGTACAACATCACACACAGTTAAGATCTGATTTTTTTTTTTTTTTTTTGCAGTACTGGGGATTGAACCCAGGGCCTCATGCATGCTAGGCAAATACTCTATCACTGAGCTATATACCCGGCCCTTTATTAAAATTTTAATTTGAAGGCCAGGCGTGGTGGTGCACGCTTGTAATCCCAGTACTTGGGAGGCTGAGACAGGAGGATCCGGGTTCACGGCCAGCCTCAGCTACTTAGTGAGGCCCCTCCACAACTTCGTGAGACCCGGTTTCAAAATAAAGGATAAAAAATAGGTCCAGGGGTGTAGCTCGGAGGTAGAATGCCCCTGGGTTCAATCCCCAGTACCGCAAAAAAAAAAATTTTTTTATTTTGACAGAGTCTCACTAAATTACTGAGGCTGGCTTCAGACTTGCCATCCTCCTGCCTCAGCCTCCCAAGTCACTGGGATTACAGGCGACTACCATCACAAAGGGAAAGATCTGCTTTTGTGTGTGTGTGTGTGGTGTTGGGGATTGAACTCAGAGACATTCTACCTCTGAGCTATACCCCCAGCCCTATTTTATTTTTTATTTTGAAACAGGGTGTTGCTAAATTGTTGAAAGCCTTACTAGGTTGCTGAGACTGGCTTGGAACCTGGGATCCTTCAGTCTCAGCCTCCCAAGTACTGGGATTGTGAGCTCAAGATCAGTTTTAATTGGGTGGCCATTATGTGAGGGTGATGGAGTGAGGCCTATAGGAACTGGGCTGTCCTGTGTCTCCTGGGAGAAGGGATCCTGGGGATGGGGTGCAAATATAATTGGGCTGTTGCTGTTTCCTCCAGAAGGTTTGGGCTGGCTGGTCCCCATTTAATCTTCCCTGCAAACTTGGCCTCTCCTCCAAATGGACATTGCTTAAAGACACAAAGATCCTTCTAAAGGGGTTCCCAGCCTCCCCTGCCAGCTTCTCCACCTTCCGGCACCTTCCACCTCCCCTGGTGTGCCCTTTCCACTTTGCTATCCCTGGTCTTCTTGGCTGGCGTTGAGCTACCCAGGGACTTCAGGGCCTTTCTCTTTCTTTCTTTCCTTCCTTCCTTCCTTCCTTCCTTCCTTCCTTCCTTTCTTTCTTTCTCTCTCTCTCTCCCTCTCTCTCTCTCTCTCTCCCCCTCCCTCCCTCCCTCTCTCTCTTTCTTCTTCCTTCCTTCCTTCCTTCCTTCCTTCTTTCCTTTCTTTCTTTCTTTTTCTTTCTTTCTCTCTCTCTCTCTTTCTTTTTCTCTCTTTCTTTCTTTTTCTTTCTTTCTCTCTCTCTTTCTTTCTTTTTCTCTCTTTCTTCTCTTTCTTTTCTTTCTTTCTTTCCTCTCTTTCTTTCTTTCGGACTGCATTTTCTTTCTTTCTTTCTTTCCTTGGTGGCGCTGGGGATTAAACCCAGGGGCATTCTACCTCCAAGCTACCCTCCCAGCCCTGTTTTAATTTTTGTTTGGAAACAGGGTCTCGCTAAGATGTAGAGAGCCTCGCTAAATTGCTGAGGCTGTCCTCGAACCTGCGATCCTCCTGTCTCAGCCTCCCAAATGCTGGGATTACAGGCTGTGCCACCCCGCCCGGCCACGACGGCGGAGGGGCAGCCTCGCTGGTGCTTCCGCCCGCAGGAGCCCAGCGCTCGACCTCGCGCGAGTCCTCCCACCCACAGCCCACGCGCCGCACACGCCCCGCCCGGCCCCGCGGCCCCGCCGACCGGAAGCGCCGGGCGCGCCGCCCCGCCTCTTCCGGGGCCTCTTTAGGCCGGCGCGGTTCCGCGGTTCCGAGTCGGCGCTCGGCTCCGCGGGGCAGTGGCGCCCCCTGGCGGTCTCTGGGCGCAGCGCAGAGCCCAGGCCGGCCCTGCTCCGCGCTCCCTGCCCGCCACCCATGGAGCCGCAGCCACCCTCGCCGGTCTTCCCGCCTCCCTCGGCCTCCCGCCCGGGCCCGGCCTGTCACTTGGTGGCCATCGAGGCTCTTGCTACGCAGAGCACCCGCCGTTTGGTGTTCTCTCGCTATGAGCCCTCGGTGGCGCCCCATCGCCCTTGCCCTGCACCGACCCCAGGCCCCCAGACCCTCCTCCCGCGCAGGTACCCTCCGCCGGTCCTCAGACGTCCCCAGTGACACTTGCTGCGGGCTTCCTTCAGCCCTGGATGGCCCAGGACGCTCCGTCCCTCCCTGCTCCCACTTAACAGCGGAGGTCAGATGGGGATTTTTAAATTTTTTTTATTTTTTTGGCACTGAGGATTGAACCCAGAGGCATTCTACCTCCAAGCTACATCTCCAGCCCTATTTTATTTTTATTTGGAAACAGGGTCTCACTAGGTTGAGAGTCTCACTACTTGCTGAGACTGTCCTCGAACCTGCGATCTTCCTGTCTCAGCCTCCCAAAGTACTGGGATTAGACATCTTCTCTGCTTCCTGAAGGCAAGCCCAGACCCCAAAGCCCTGGACAGGGCAAGGAGAGGAACTGAGTAATACTTGGAGGGACTCTCAGAATGCTTAATCAACAGTGAATCTGAGCCGGGCGTGGTGGCGCACGCCTGTGATCCCAATACTTGGGATGCTGAGACAGAAGGTTCGAAGGTTCGATCGCACCAGCCTCAGCAACCTTGTGAGGTCCTCCGCAACTTAGTAAGACCCTGATTCAAAAATAAAAAATAAGTCGGGCGTGGTGGCCCACGCTTGTAATCCCAGTACTTGGGAGGCTGAGACCAGAGGATCCGAGTTCGCAGCCAGCCTTAGCTACTTAGTGAGGCCCTCTGCAACTTAGTGAAACCCTGTTTAAAAATAAAGAATAAAAAATAGGGCTGGGGGTGTAGCCCGGAAGTAAAATGCCCCTGGGTTCAATCCCCGGTACCACACAAAAAATATAAATAAATAAAAATAAAAATAAATAAATAAAATAAATAAAAAATAAGCCGGGCATAATGGCACACCCTTGTAATCCCAGTACTTGGGAGGCTGAGACAGGAGGATTGCAGGTTCGTGGCCAGCCTCAGCTACTTAGGCCCTCCGCAACTTAGTGAGACCCTGTTTCAAAAGAATAAGTAAAATAGGGCTGGGGGTGTAGCTCAGAGGTAAAATGCCCCTGGGTTCAATCCCCAGCATAAATAAATAAATAAATAAATAAATAACATAAAATAGGGCTGGGGGTACAGTTCAGAGGTAGAATGCCTCTGAATTCAATCCCCAGTACCACAAAACTAAAATAAAATAAAAATAGTGAGTCTGCGCTGAGTGTGGTGGCACATACCTGTGATCCCAGTACTTGGGAGACTGAGACAGGAGGATCACAGGTTCAAAGCCACCCTTAGCAACTTAGTGAGACCCTGTTTCCAAAAAAATAAATAAATAAAATAGGGCTGGGAGTATAGTTTGAGGGGTTGGTACTGGGGATTGAATCCCCAGGCATGGTGGTACATGCCTGTAATCCCAGTACTTCGGAGGCTGAGACAGGAGGATCACAGGTTTGAAGACAGCCTCAGCAAGTAGTGAGACTCTCATCAACCTAGTGAGACCCTGTTTCAAAATAAAAATGAAAAAGGTCTGGGGGTGTAGCTCAGAGGTAGAATGCCCCTGGGCTAAATCCCCAGTCCCCACCCCCACCCCCAAGAAAGATAAATAAATAAATAAAAAGGGCTGGGAGTTTAGCTCAGAGGTAGAATGACCCTGGGTTCAATCCCCAGTCCTCCCCCCACACACACACACACAAAGAGTGGGTCTGCGTCTGGGTGTGGTGGTGCACACACCTGTAATCCCAGCAACTTGGGAGGTTGAGGCAGGAGGAATGAAAGTTCAAAGCCAGCCTGGGTGACTTAGGGAGATCCTGTCTCAAAATAATAAAAAAGGCTGGAGGTGTATCTCAGCGGTAGAGCTCCCCAGTACCAAAACAAACAAACAAACAAAAAACCCAAAGAGTGTGTCTGGAATCTGGCTCCTTCTTCTGTTCTGGGGACCCCTCTGAAGTCAGGCAGCTGGTGGGGGCCAGGCCTGGCTCCCTACAGTACTCACAGGCACACAATTTCCAGGTGAAGGAAACTTTCCCTTCCCTTCCCGGCCCCTTCCGGCCTGCCTCCCTCCCTTGCACCAGCGAGGAAGCCTTCCAGGACTGCCCTGAGCCTCCTGGCCCAGGCACAGGACTGTGGGTGAGGGTGCCAGCTACCAGGGCTGGGCGACGTGTCTGATGTGTCACCGCGCAGCCCAGACTCCAGCCATCGACCGCCAGGGGGCAGCAGAGGCCGCCTCCCGCAAATCTCGGAGCTAGTTCTCTTGGCTAAAGCTGTCTTGGCCCCGCCTGTGCCTGGCGTGGCAATTTGCAGCCTGGTGTGTTTTTTTTGTTTGTTTTGCTTTTTAATTTTTTTGTACCGGGGATTGAACCCAAGGTCATTCTACCTCCGAGTTACACCCCCAGACCTAGTTTTTATTTTTATTTTGAAACAGGGGTGCTGGGCGTGGTGGTGCACGCTTGTAATCCCAAGTACTTGGGAGGCTGAGACAGGAAGATTGCGGGTTCGCGGCCAGCCTCATCAACTTAGTGAGGCCTCTGCAACTTAGTGAGACCCTGTTTCAAAATAAAGAATAAAAAATAGGACTGGGGGTGTAGCTCAGAGGTAGAATGCCCCTGGGTTAAATTCCCAGCACCGTTAAAAAAAAAAAGAAACAGGGTATCACTAGGTTGATGAGAGTCTCATTACTTGCTGAGGCTGTCCTCTAACCTGCGATCCTCCTGCCTCAGCTTCCCAAGTACTAGGATTACAGGCATGTGCCACCACACCCGGCTTATTTTTAATTTTGAAACAGGGTCTTGCTAGGTCACTGAGAGCCTGGCTAAGTTGCTGAGACTGTTTTTTTTTTTTTGTACTGAGGATTGAACTCAGGGTCATTCTACCTCTGAGCTACACCCCCAGTCCTATTTTATTTTTATTTTGAAACAAGGTCTCACTAGGTTGATGAGAATCTCACTACTTGCTGAGGCTGTCCTCGAACCTGAGATCCTCCTATCTCAGCCTCCCCAGGACTGGGATTACAGGCATGCACCACCACGCCTGGCTTACTGAGCATCTACTAAGCAGTGATGAAACTTAGTGGTTGTATTGAGTGCTCCTGTCTGAATCCAATCCCTCGCCTAGAATGGGGGTTCAAGGAAGGCAGGATCTTCTTTGTTCACTACTGCTCACTTACAGGTGCTGGAAGAGTGCCCAGCACAGTGAATACTTCTAGAATATCGGCGGTGCAGCGCAGTGGCAAAGTGTGCTACGCAAGGCTCTGGGTTGCATCCCTAGCAGCCCCATAAATGAGGCTGGAGGCAGGGCTCAGTGGCAGGGCGCTTGCGCTTGCCTAGTTTGTGTGAGGCCCTGGGTTCAGTCTCCAACACCAAACAAAATACTGGTAGAATGAATGAGTACACCCTTTCAGTTGGCAGGTGAGTACAGACTTGTGAACATGGGCGAGGTGTGTGCAGGCAAGGGAGCTGCTACGCAGGGGACCGGCATGCTTTTGCCCCTTTTCCTCGTCTGTATTATAGTATTTTTCTGTGACAAATAGTTACAAGAAAAACTGAAAATAGCCGGGCGCGGTAGCACACACCTCTACTCCCAGTACTTGGGAGGCTGAGACAGGAGGATCACAGGTTTGAGGCCAGCCTCAGCAACTTAGAAGACCCTGTTTCCAAATAAAAAATAAAATAGAAGCCAGGCATAGTGGCACATGCCTGTGATCCCAGTACTTGGGAGGCTGAGACCGGAGGATCCGGGTTCGCGGCCAGCCTCAGCTACTTAGTGAGGCCCTCTGCAACTTAGTGAAGACCCTATTTCAAGATAAAGAATAAAAATTAGGGCTGGGGGTGTAGCTTGGAGGTAGAATGCCCCTGGGTCCAATCCCCCGTACCAAAAAATAGAACTGGGGGTGTACCTTGGAGGTAGAATGCTCCTGGAGTTCAATCCCCAGCACCAAAATGTGTATGTGTGTGTCTGTGTGTGTGTGTGTGTGTTCCAAATAGAAGAATTTTTTTCAGAACAA
>PVJS01014031.1:12771-41323 GCA_004027185.1 Glis glis
AGCGTTCTACCTCCGCGCTACACCCCCGGCCCTATTTTTTTATACTTTATTTTGAAACCGGGTCTCACGAAGTTGCGGAGGGCCTCACTAAGTAGAGAGAGAGAGACAGGGAGAGAGAGAGATAGAGAGAGAGAGAGAGAGAGAGCGAGCTGAGGCTGGCCACGAACCCGGATCTTCCGGTATCCGCCTCCCAAAGTACTGGGATTACAAGCGTGCGCCACCACGCCCGGCCTATTTTATTCTTTTATTTTGAAACAGGGTCTAAGTTGCAGAGGGCCTCACTATGTTGCTGAGGCTGGATGCAAACCTCCAATCCTCCTGTCTCAGTCTCCCAAATACTGGGATTAGTACTGGGATTATAAGGGTGCACCACCACACCTGGCTCTTATTTTATATTTTGAAACAGGGTCTCACTAAATTGCTGAGGGTCTTGGTAAATTGCTGAGGCTGGCCTCAAACCCACGATCCTCCTCTATCAGCTTCCCAAGTACTGAGATCACAGGTGTACAGCTAAACCTGGGGAATTCTTCAAAATATTTTTGAAAATGCTTAATGATGCCTAAGGGCCTGCATTCCCATTCTCATGGAGGCCAAATGACTGGACTCTGACAGCCAGGGACAAGGGATACTCAGTTTCACATAGTCATGAGCACATGGCTTGTGAACCTAGTGTGGAGGCCACAGCACCTCCCCTCTCCCTGCTGGAGCCCGCGGCCCCCTGGTCAGGCTGGAGGAGGCCTGACGGGCATGGGGAGATGGCTGCGTTAGCACCTCCCTGGGCTGAGAGGCTGAAGGCAGGCCTAGTGTCTCGCTGCTGCTCTCTTTGGACAGGGAAATGTGTGACCAGACCCCCAGGGTCTGTCCCTAGGACCCACCACCTTTTATTGCCCAAACTCCCCGGGAGCCAAGGGGTCCAGAGAGCACTGCGGCCTCAGCTGAGGAGGCCTGACACTCAGGACAGGGCACCCTGGGCTGCAGCAACCTCGAGGCCAGTGTCCACGGACTCCGGGGTGAGTCCCCAGGCTGGAGCCAGGCGCCTGGGGCCGATGGGAACGGGGCTCAGGAAGCCCCCCTCTGCCCAGCTGGCACTGTCGTGGGCCAAGCAGCCTCCAGCTTGAGGAAGCCCTTTCTTCAGGGGCTTCCCCGAGCTGGCAGCTGCCTTGCAATTTCAAACTGGATTTTTCCTGCTGTCCTTTCTCCGGTGGCCGAGCATGGTGCGGGGTCTCTCCTAATGAGGGTTTGGTGCCAAGGCCTGGGCCGCTCCATCCCACTGCGCTGCAGCTGGCGCAGGCCTGCCAAGGCTGCGGGCAGCTTCCCAGTCCCACAGGCCAGGACACCTGGGGCCTCCTTGCAGCCCCGGCTCTGCCGCAGGCTTCCCCTCCCCCTGCCACTCAGGGCCCCCCACGGGGACTCGCTAACCCACCTTTATTCACCGTGATTGATTTTTACTGTTAATGCGAAGATCAGCCCAACAGGGCACAGGACCCCTGGACTTTTGTCCCCAGGCTCAAGGCATTGACAGAGGGTGGACACAGCAGCCTGGGAGCCAGGGGAGGGCAGGGGCCCCTTCCTGGGGCTTGTGCAGGGCTCTCGGACCCTCCTGGAGGCTGCTGGGGATGCGCCTCACGTTGCTGCCTTCCGGAGGCCTCGCTCTGTCCCATTTCCTGGGCCTCATTAATTCTTCCCCACCTCGCCCGTGAGAAAGCAGGTCTGTGCTGTGCTTGGCCCAGGCCCAGGGCCAGCCTGCGGGCTGGACTGGGAGGCAGGAGGTGGGGTGGGTGGGGGTCTTGCCCTGGCCTCACCCTCATCCAGGCAGGGAGACAGGGGCCCTTTATCACCACCCATATCTTGACCCCCTACCCCACTTTCTAGGAACCCAGGGATCATGGAGACCAAAAATATAAAACACAGCTGGTCTTATGTATAATATTTATAAAAGGGGCTGCCAGCCTCCCCACCCCTGTCCCCATCTGGTCCCTGGGGCAGGACACTCTGGGCCCAGCCCCTCTCCTTCCAGTAGTGGAATGTGAATCTGGCCCAGGCTTGGGGTGGGGGAGTCCCAGCCTCCCCAGGACTGGTGAAGGGACAGGGCAGGGGTCAGGAGAAGAGGACAAGAACCTGAGCCCAATGGTCTGCTGGAAGGAGGGAAAGCAAGTAGCCTCGGGGTGCAGACCCCAGCTTCACAGCAGCGGGGCAAGGCTGCAGGCCTGAGTTCCAGCTCTGTGTGTCGCAGAGGCTGAGAGGCCTCAGGAGACAGCTGGTGGCCTCAGTGCAGGGGGCGGAGAGGTTTGGGTGGGATCTGAGGAGATAACCCCACCCTGTTTCCAGCTCAGGAAACCCCCTGCAGTGTGGCAGCCCAGCAGGTGGTGGCCCGATGGCCTTGGTCCTGGCTCTGCAACAAAAACCTTCCCAAGAGGACATGGGTGGGGCCAAACGCCTAGTGTTTACCGCCCTTTCTCCCCCATCTTTCTCCCCTGACTGGCTGCTGGATGGGAGCCGGGCTGAGAGTCTAGGGGGTGCTAGAACGAGTAGACAGACAGGACCGGGTTATCCTAGTGGCCTCCTCCGTGCTGGCTGGTCCCTGAGACCCAGTCAATGATGATGAAGCTCAGACTCATGGTCATTAGCAGGATGCCAAGCACAGCAAAGCAAAGGGCCTGTGGGGTCAGAAGTGACGGTCAGGGAGGGGCCACGGACCTCCTCAGCCCAGCCCACCTGCCCGCCCACCTCCAGCCTCACCAGGATCTTGGGCGTGGATCTCGAAGGCTCCTTCTCGGTGGGCATGATGCGGAAGTAGAAGATGGCCGGGAAGATGAAGATGAGGCATGGGGCGGAGGTGGCACCTGCAAGGGACAGAGCATAGCCACGCCGGCTCAGGAGGCACAGACCCTTCAGAGAGGTCGACACTCCCATGAGCCGGGCGCGGCAGCGCACGCCTGTCATCCCGGTACCTGGAAGCCTGAGGCAGGAGGGTCATGGGTTCGAGGCCAGCCTCAGCAACTTAGTGAGACCCTGTTTCCAAATAAAAAATAAAATAAGGCTGGGGGTGTAACTCAGAGGTAGGATGCCCCTAGGTTCAATCCCCAGTACAAAACAAGAATAAAAACAAAAATGAAACAGTCCTTGTTGGATGAAAGGCTGGAGCTATTGTTGTCAGGAAAGGCAAGTTATGATGTAGCAAGGAAGCCTCACAGATGCTAGGCTGCTAGTGGGTGTGGTGGCACACGCCTGTAATCCCAGCACATGGGGGCTGAGACAGGAGGATTGCAGGTTCGAAAACAGCCTCAGCAATTTAGTGAGACCCTCAGCAATTAAGCAAGACCTTGTTTGAAAAAAAAAAAAAACAAGGGCTGGGGTATAGCTTGGAGGTAGAATGCTCCTGGGTTCGATCCCCAGTACCACATAAAAAAAGGGGGTTCCTGGATACAATTTGCTATAGTTTGAATCTTGAATGTCCCCCAAAGGCCCAAATGTTGGGGGGCCCTGGGGTCCCAGGGTGGTGGTGCTGGGAGGTGGTCGGACCTGTAGGATGTGGGGCCTAGTGGGAGGTCTTTTGTGTGTGTGTATGTGGTGCTGGGGATTGACCCAGGGGTGTTCTACCTCTGAGCTACACCCCCAGTCCTGTTTTATTATTTATTTATTTATTTTCGATATTGGGGATCTAACCCAGGGGCACTCTACCTCCAAGCTATACCCCCAGCCCTATTTTATATTCTTTATTTTGAAACAGGGTCTCACTAAGTTGCAGAGGGCCTCACTAAGTAGCTGAGGCTGGCAGTGAACCTGTGATCCTCCTGTCTCAGCTTCCCAAGTACTGGGATTACAAGCGTGCGGCACCATGCCTGGCTAGTGGGGGGTCTTTAGATCACTGGGTCCTCCAAGGGGATTCTGGGACCCTAGTCTCTTTCTCTTTTACTTACTGGACCTGAGGTGAGTGGTTTTGCTTGCCATGTGCTACCTTGCACAGGTCCAAAGCAATGGGGCCAATCAATCATGGACTGGAACCTCCAAAACTGAGCCAAATTAACCTTTTCTCTCTCTGTCTTCTTTTTGCATGCTGGGGATGGAACCCAGGGCCTCCTGCATGCTGGGCAAGAGCTGTACCACTGAGCTACATATCCAGCCCAACCTTTTCTCTTTATAATTTAATTATCTCAGGTACTTTATTACAGTGACAGAAAGCTGACTAATGCACAGTTATTCTTGAAAGCTTTTCCATCCTTTGAGACAATGAATTTCTTTCTTTCTTTTGCTTATGTGATACTGGGGATTGCACCCAGGGCTTGCACATGCTGAGCTATATCCCAAGCCCTAATGGATTTCTTTCTGCTTATCTCATTTTGAGTTGGATATTGGACATAGAGAAGCAAGATACTGTTGGTGATATTCATGATACTCTGCACCCAGGACTGTGTCAGACCCTGCAGATTTCGGTCAGGGAGTCAATGCCCTGAGTAGGGTCACCCCAAAGATGTTTTGGAGTTGTCTGATCTTCCACCTCAGAACCCCAAGTGGATGGGGCAGTGGACAGTGCATCAAGCCCAGAGTTTGATAATCCAGGGACTGAATCCAGGCTCTCCACTTGCCAGCTGTGTGGCCCTGTTGCTCCTTTAATCACTCTAAACTTTAGTTTCCTCAGATGTGTAATGGGGGCAAGAACTAGTGAGATCCTGTGTGTGTGTGTGTGCGTGCATGCGTGTGTATGTATGCATGACTGGGATGGAATCCAGGAGAATTCTACCACCAAGATTCTACCACCCAGCCCTATTTATTTATGGAACTGGGGATTGAACCCAGGTGCATTCTACATCCAAGTTGCACCCCAGTCCTATTATATTTTTATTTTGAAACAGGGTCTCGCTAAGTTGATGAGAGTCTCACTACTTGCTGAGGCTGTTCTTGAACCTGCAATCCTCCTGTCTCAGCCTCCCAAGTACTGGGATTATAGGTGTGCGCCACCATGCCAGGCTCTTATTTTTTATTTGGAAACAGGGTCTCACTAAGTTGCTGAGGCTGGCCTCGAACATGCAATCCTCCTGTCTCAGCCTCCTAAGTACTGGGATTACAGGTGCTCACCACAGTGCCCTTTTATTTTTTCTTTTTGAGACAGGGTCTCCCTATATTGCCCAGGCTGGTCTTGAACTCCTGGGCTCAAGTGATCCTCCTGCCTCAGCCTCCTGAGGAGCTGGCTGTGTCACCATGCCCAGTCCAGTGGACCCTGACCCCTGGGGTCCACCCCTGTCCCCCAGCAAGGTTCTGATCCTTCAGAAGGGACTGCAATCAGGGCATCCTTAAGGACAGAACCTCAGATGGGAAGCCAGCCATCACCTAAATGTAGCATGAGAACTCAGGAATCTGCCAAGATTTTCAGAAGTGAATTACTCTGGGCAATACCCCCAGCTTCCACAGCAGGGCCAGACTTACCGATAACCCCAAAGATGCCCAGGATGTTGGGGGCAAAGATAACCAGCAGGTTGATACAAGTGAGCAGGCCAGTGGCGATGACCACGTGCCGCAGCCAGCTGAACTCCTGGTTCTGGAACAGCATCTGCTGGATGGCGCGGCGCACCTGGGCAGGTGGAAGGGGTCAGTCTGTCTGCCCCTGCGGCCCCACTCCCCCCAGGTCTGGCCACCTGCCCACCGGCTCACCGGGAACAAGACAATTGGCACTGTGAGAGTGACTGCTGTCAGCACAGCCACGCGCACGCACAGGATGAGCACATCGAACGGGTCCACCTTGCTGTAGGTGTGCAGCAGCTCCGACTCCACCCCGTCTGTGGTGGGCAGGGAGGGGTCAGCAGGCCAGCGGGCGCGGGGCTCTGAGCTGCCCGCTGGACCCCGAGACTGTGGGGAGTGGCACTCAGGCTCACCGCCACTGCCGCGGGGCACAGCCAGGCACCACGCACTTAGTGAGCGACTTTAGTATACAGCCCCGCCCCCCGCCCTGGCCTCTGCCCCTGCCCCTGTGGTCCAGCCGTACCGTAGAAGGTGAGGTAGCCGAAGAGGGCGGCCAGGAAGTACATGACGTACATGACAGCGATGGACAGGTTGGAGATATGCTGCATCTTCCTCTTGGAGGGGCTGCGGGGCAGTGGAGAAGGGGGTTTAGGGGCAAGCTGCACCACACTTGAGCCCCCCATATGCCCCGGGTCTCGGTACCACCCCCTTGCGATTTAGCAGCGAGGAGCCTCCTTCTTGCCGCTGATCTCCCCGGTGGCAGTCATGAAGGTCTTTGGTGGGGTGACGGGGGTCCTGTCATCTCCCCCCACTGCCCCAGACCCACATCCGTCGTCCCCATGCCAGCGGAGGCAACCCTGCCCCTCCCGGCCACAGACACCTACTCCTTGAGCTCTGTGTAGATGGGCAGCACCTCAGGGTGGCAGACGAAGGCGAAGGCCATGATGGGGATGGTATACGCTGTCTGGGGACACACGGGGCGGTGTCAAGGCAGCCCCTGTCACCAAGCCCCCCGTCCCGACCACGACTTGTTGGAACCTGTGAGTTGAGAGTGAAGTAGCTCGGGGTGCAGAGGGCGGCCGCTTGGGGATCGGCCCGCAGCAGCTGCACCTCCTCCTCGGCGACCTCCGAATGGCTGAAGTTGCCCGTGACGTTGGCCATGCTGGGGGGCAGTGGGCAGGGCACTTGGAACTTTTTGTAGATGACCTGGGGGAGGGATGAGGGTCTCTGAGCCAGGCTAGGCTGCCTATGAAGTCACCGTGGAGCCACATGGAGACCAGGACTGGAGGAGCTGCCTTCTGACCCAGGCCTCCCAGAGATACTGGTGCCCCTGCTCTGATGCAGCCCTGCCCCACGCCACCTGGCCCTTCCTGACTGACATGGAGGGTGACTCACAGCGATGAGGAAGAACATCATGCAGCTGAGGGAGAAGCCGCTCGAGTAGCCCAGGTAGCCTGCGGGGGGGTGGCTGTGAGGCTGGGGCCTCCACGAGTCCCTCCACATCCCCTCCAAGGCCTGACCCACCACACCCACCGAGCTGCCGCATCAGCGCCAGGGGAAGGATGATGGTGACGGAGACCAGGATCACCAGGTAGTTCCCGTTCATGTACCAGACCCTGCAGGGAGGGCAGTGGGGAGCTAGGGTCAGCATCCACTCAGCCCGGGTGGGGCCACCTGCCTCCCCCAGTGGGGGACATCAAATCTCATTGATGCCAAGTCTCACTGGGTGCCACCGAGTCTCCTTGTCCCCAGCTGCAACACTCTTCTTTTTTTTTTTTTTGTGGTACCAGGGATTGAACCCAGGGGGGTTCTACCTCTGTGCTACATCCCCGGCCCTATTTTTTTATACTTTATTTTGAAATCGGGTCTCGTGAAGTTGCGGAGGGCCTCACTAGATAGAGAGAGAGAGAAACAGGGAGAGAGAGAGCGAGCGAGTGAGCTGAGGCTGGCCGCGAACCCGGATCCTCCTATCTCTGCCTCCCAAAGTACTGGGATTACAAGAGTGCGCCACCACGCCCGGCCTTCTTTTTGTTTTTGATGGTACTAGGGATTGAATACAGGGGGCGTTCTACACCTCCGAGCTACACCCCCAGCCCTATTTTATTCTTTATTTTGAAACAAGGTCTCACTGGGTTGTGGAAGTCCTTACAAGTTGCTGAAGCTGACCGCAAACCTGCGATCCTCCTGTCTCAGCCTCCCAAGTACTGGGATGACAAGTGTGCACCACCATGCCCGGCTAACACTGCAACACTCTTCTGCAAGATACAGGGATGAAGGCTCTGGCCTGCACAGCTCATGCTGGCCAGCCACCTTGCTGCTCAAGTCCCTGCTGGCGTTCTCAGTGCCCATGGGTCTCAGCCCAGCTCCTGAGGGAGATGGTGGGAGGAAGGCTCTGGGAGGTGGTGTCCCCTAACCTATGCCCCTTGTGGTCCCTCCAGGCATCTGCACATTGCATCATCCCGCCCCTCCCCTGTCCCCCCGCAATGGACACAGGACGCAGTGAGGTAAGGGGATGAGGGCCAGGACCATCCTTCTAGGGCAAACTCAAAGGCCAGCTCCTTGGGGAAGGCCCCCAGGGCCTTCCCGCCTCTCAGCCCCTTTGCTTGCAGGGCCTGGATGTCTCCTCTCTGCCCACGCCCACAAAGCAAGGCCGAGGCCTGGCCGGTGCCAGCTGAAGTGATGGCAACCAGGACACCCGGGCTTAATCTCGGCGGGGGGGGGCTGACCCCATGGTCAGGAATAGCAGGTGCTTAGAGCTAAGCCCGGGCCACTGCTGCTCAGGGGCAGGCGGGGTCCCCGCAGGCGGGCCCAGCTCGCTCAGCCTCAGCCTGCCCCGCCCCGCCCTCTGGAGGGTCCCCCTAGGAGCTCCACCAGAGTCAGAACTGAATGCTGGCCCTGCTGGCAGCACTGTGTCCCTCTATCCACTGCCACTGTGTCTCGTTTCCCCCACCAAGCCCAGCATGGACCCCGGGGCTAGTGAACATGGGGGTACAGCCTCGCCCCCCCGCCCAGGCTCACGGGGTCCGCTCCTCCAGGTTCAGGAAGGTCTGTATGACCAGGGGCAGCTCGGACTTGATGATGTACAGGTAGCTGGACATGGCTGGGGGAGAAGAGAGGCTGAGTCAGCCGACCTAGCCAGGTGTCGGCTCTGCCCCCGCCCCTGTGGGCCACCCGCCTGCCAGCCTCACCCCCAATGTTCTGTAGTGTGATGGCCAGGGCCGCCGCCAGCTTTCCAGGGGTCCCGAAGGCACGGTAGCCCAGCTGCTCATAGGCGCGGATGCCTGTGGGAAGGGAGGGGGGTCGGGACAGTCAGGGAGCACGCCCCAGGTCACCCGTCCCCAGCCCCATGCAGGCCGATGGGAGGCTCACCCACAATCCCTGAAGATTTGAGGAGCAGGTGAATGGAGTAGCTGGAGAGCAGGGCAACGGCTGTCAACAGGAATCTGGAGAAGATGGAAGAAAAGAGGCCGCTGGGGACTGTCCTGGCCGGTAGGGTCCAAGGGGGTCTGGGAGGCCTGGGCAGGACCACGTCTGTGATCTGGGCGTCTGGACCCCCAACACGTATGGATGCAGGCTCAGTAGTCCCTGTTTTTTTTTTTTTTTTGTACTGGGGATTGAACCCAGGGGTGCTCTGACTCCAAGCTACTCCTCCAACCCTTCTTTTTTTTTAATGGTACTAGGGATTAAACCCAGGGGCATTCTATCTCTGAGCTACACCCCCCAACCCTATTTTATTTTATTTTATTTTATTTTAGTATTTTATTTTATTTGGAAACAGGGTCTCGCTAAGTTACTGAGGGTCTCACTAAATTGCTGAGGCTGGCCTCGAACCCATGATCCTTCTTTTTCAGCCTCCCAAGTACTGGGATTACAGGTGTGTGCCAGCATGCCTGGCTCCAACCCTGTTTATTCTGAAATAGGGTCTTACTAAGTTGCTGAGGATGACCTTGAACCTGCAATCCTCCTGTCTCAGCCTCCGAAGTACTGGGATTACAGACGTGTGCCACTGTGCCCAGGACACAACATGACCCAGAGGGGCCCTCTAGGTCAAGGGTGACCTGTGACTATTGCATCCTGGGGACAAACATGTTTCCCATTCCAGCTGCAGGGCAGAGCTCCCAGGCTGAGGACACACGTGCCCACACGAGGCCTGGCCACAGAGCTTGTCCATCACGTGTAAACGTGGGAGAAGGATAGACTCTGGCCGTGAGGCTGCTCCGTGTCCTGGCCTCGGTGGGTCTGCTGGGCGTGCGGTATGTTTGGCTGTAGATGTTTATGCCCCTGTGTTTTGGGTTAGTGTAAGAGGTGCCTGTCCCTGGAGGCCTGGGAGGTCAGGGTTGCAGCTCTTTGAGGGCTCCCTATCTCTGTTTTTGTTTGTTGGTACTGGGGACTGAACCCAGGGGCATTCTACCTCCATGCTACACCCGCAGTCCTTTTTAATTTCAAACAGGGTCTTGCTAAATAGCTGAGGCTGCCCTCACACCTGTGATCCTCCTGTCTCAGCCTCCCAAGTACTGGGATTACAAGCGTGCGCCGCAGAGGGCTCCCTATTCTTAGGAGGTTTGCTGAGGGTACTCACAGGAACAGGATGATGCCCGTGTTGGCCATGGCGTAGGCGAGGCCCAGGATGCCGCTGCCCATGATGGCGTTGCTGAGGTTAAACACGGACATTCCAAATGATGTCTTCCCCTCGAACTGCAGGCGCCGGAGCAGGGTGGGAGGGGTGGGGAGTCAGTGAGACACGGGGCACCGTGGCAGTGCCCCTCACTGTCACACAGCCTCCCATCACTGCCCTGAGCACCTCGTTACTGCGTCTGAGCAACCCAGCGCCCCCGAGCCCCTCCGGCCCTGCTCACGTCGGTGAAGTGTGGCTCCTTGCTGGGGCTCTTCTGAAGGAAGCCCCTGCCCTCCACGCAGCTCCCTCTGGCGTCCTCGGCCCTGCAGCCACAGGCCAGAGCAGGCGGCTCAGCCCCAGTCCCGTGCTCAGTAGCCCTGCTCCGTGCCATCCTGAGCCCCCTAAGGGTCCCTCTTCTACTCACCTCTGGCTACCTGCTGTGGGGGTGCTGGCTGGGAGCAGCCCCTCCAGGTGCTTGCCATTGGGCACCAGCTCCACCATCTCTGTCTGCAGAGGCGCCTCCATGGCTCAGGGGCCACCGCTGGGAGCGCTGCTCTCACACCAACAACGGTCAGGCGGCTGTGGAACAGGCATCCCTCTGGTGATCCCCTCTATCGGGATCCACAGCCCAGTCTCCCACACAAGGCCAGTGGCCATAGCACACCAAACAGATGGTCCCTCAGCACATACACACGTGTGGCTCTGCCAGCTGCCTCCCTGGGATCAGCCTTTGGGGGATACGGCTAGGATGCCCGGTTCCCTAGAACACTCTGCAGGGATGCCTCAGCCATCACATACCCCCTGCTCACACCAACCCAAGCCTTCAGGGCCTCAGTTTCCCCTTCTGTGTAATGAGGGTCATCTAGATGGCCCAATTTAGAGCCCAGTGGCACTAGGACCCCTGGATGCTGAGTCCCAGGCCCCTAGGCCACACTCGGGGGTGCAGCCTGGACACCCCCCCCCCACACTATTCCTGGGAGATGGTTTCCTGCACTGGCCCTGTGTGCCAGGGGCCTCCTGGTCAACCTAGAATGGCCCTGCCCGACGGCTTGAGGCCTCGGGAGAGGGTGAGGGCTGTGGGCCCTGTTCCCAGCTGCCCGGCGGGCACTGCTGGCAGCCAGAACAAAGGGCCCTCTGTGGGCTGCGAGCTGGCACTGGGAACAGTAGGCACACAGGCTGCCCCCTCCTCGAGCCAGGAGGCCTGCGGCGGTGCTGGGTGGCTGGACACCTGGGCCCTTCCCACCTGGCTGTGGCCAAAGGCCCTCAGGGGACCTTCCAGGAAATGGGTGTTCCGAGGCCTGGTCCTCACCCTGGTCCTCACCCTCCATACAGCCCTGGCCTCAGGGCCACATTCTCCTTCTAGCCTCTCCCCTCCTCCAGGGAGCCCCCAACACTCAGGTGCCTGCCACCCAGAACAGAACCCTCATTGCCTGAGGCCCGGAGCAGGAGCTCAGGGCCGTGGCCAGCTGAAGAGGAGCCTGGATCGCCCGGTCGGTGCCCTCTTCCTTGCTCCCGGGGCTTGGCTCCGCTAGGTCTTAGGGGATCCAGCTCCCCTCCCCTCCCCCTGCACACTGCCAGACAACTCACTGGCCCCTCTCCCATCACCAGGGCCAGGAGTCGCCTACCCTATGCCCAGAAGGTGTCTGGGCATAGTGGACCCAGGATCTGTCGGGACATCCTGAAGGCCAGACTGCCCAGCGGGAGAGTTGAGCCAGAGTGGAGGCCGGGAGGGGTGGCTCTGCCAGGCGGGTCAGCCAGAGCCTGGACTTGAGGCCATGGCACCCCTTCCACTTGGGAACCCCAAGTCCTGCCCTGAATCCCCTTCCCCATTCCAGACCCTGACAGTCTCAGATCTGCAGCAGGGAACTCAAAGTAGCCCTCAGGGCTGGAGTGAAGAGGGAAGCTGGAGGCAGCTGCTTCACATTACCAACCAGAGGACTCCACCATGCGCCCAGCCAAAGCTCAGACCCTAGACACCTCAGCCCGGGTCCCACACCAGAACCATACATGCCTCTGCTCCCGGCTGCCGCTCGGAGCACCTCCCGCTGCCCAGCCCGCCCACTCGGATCATGACAGTGTTGATAGTTCTTTTCTCCTTCTCCTTCTTCTTCTTCTTCTCCTTCTTCTCCTCCTTCTTCTCCTCCTTCTCCTTCTCCTTCTCCTTCTTCTCCTTCTCCTTCTCCTTCCTCCTCCTCCTCCTCCTCCTCCTCCTCCTCCTCCTCCTCCTCCTCCTCTTCTTGTGGTACTGGGGATTGAACCCAGGGGTGTTCTACCTCCTCACTACATCCCCAGCCCTATTTTATATTCTTTATTTTGAAACAGGGTCTCACTAAGTTGCAGAGGGCCTCACTAAGTAGCTGAGGCTGGCCGCAAACCCGTGATACTCCTGTCTCAGCCTCCCAGTACTTGGGAGGCTGACATGGGAGAATCTCAGGTTCAAGGCCAGGCCTAGCAACTTAGGGAGATCCTCAGCAACTGAGTGAGACCCTGTTTCAAAATGAAAAAAGGGGCCGGGTGTGGTGGCCCATGCTTGTAATCCCAGTACTTTGGGAGGCTGAGACTGGAGGATCCAGTTCGCGGCCAGTCTCAGCTCTCTCTCTGTCTCTCTCTGTCTCTCTCTCTCTCTACCTACCTAATGAGGCCCTCCGCAACTTTGTGAGACCCGGTTTCAAAATAAAGTATAAAAAAATAGGGCTGGGGGTGTAGCGCAGAGGTAGAATACCCCTGGGTTCAATCCCCGGTACCTCAAAAAAAAAAAAAGAAAAAGAAAAAAGGGGGTGTAGCTCAGAGGTAGAAGGTCCCTGGGTTCAATTCCCAGTACGAAAAAGAAAAAGAAAAGAGAGAAAGTCTCGCTAAGTTGTTGAGGCTGGCCTCAAACCTGGGATCCTCCTATCTCAGCCTTCCAAGTACTGGGATTACAGGTTTGCGCCACCACACCCGGCTCACACCTCTTCTTGAGCCCTCTTTCCCTAGAGCAGAGCTCCCTAGGCCAGCCTGTCCTCATGCCTCTGCCTGAGACTGGCCATCGCAGCCTCTCCTCGGATTCCACCGGGGTGTGCAGGTGCCAGCGCCGGGCCTCCAGAGTCCCTCCAGAGCGCCCCCTGGCACTCAGCCAGGGTTGCCCTTGCCCGGCCCCCTGCCCTGGGCAAGCTGGGACAGGCCCTCAGAGTGTGCTGAGTTGCTGAGTCGGCAGCGGGGACAAAGCACCCTTCTCTGCCTTAACAGCTGAAGCCCGAGGGCTTGCCTGGGCTGGCTACAGGGTAGGGGCGCACTATGCCCTGGCTGGGGTGGCCCATCAGGACACCTAGGAGCCAGGCACTGCCTCCAAGGAGACTCGGTCCACCGTGTGGGCCGTGGGAGGCGGCCGAGGTGCTGGCTCCAGGTTCCCTGGCCCCCTTGCTGGATGTGGGCCTAGATCTCGGGGGCCTGGCGGCTCACACTCACCCATGGTCATCACTGGGTCTCAGGCCGGCCGCAGGGCCCAGAAAGAACATGGAATAGCCCTCTTCAAGGGACCTCTAGTCTGGAAGGGGTAAAACCCCTCCATGCTACCTTATACCTCCTGCTACTGTGAGCACATTGTGCTGGGACTCACAAAAGGGGAAAGGGAAGCCGGGTGTGGTGGCGCACACTTGTAATCCCAGTACTTGGGAAACAGACAGGAGGATCACAGGTTCGAAGATAGCCTCAACAAATAGTGAGACTCTCATTAACCTAGCGAGAACCTGTCTGTCTCAAAATAAAAATAAAATCGGGCCGGGGGTGTAGCTCAGAGGTAGAATGTCCTGGGTTCAATCCCCAGCACCACACACATGCACACACACACACACACACACACACAAAATGGGGGTGGGGAGGGGGCCTGGGAAGGTAGCTCAGTGGATGTAGCTCAGGGTATGTGAGAGGCCCTGGGTTCAATCTCCAGTACTGGAAAAAAAAAAGAAAAAGAAAAAAAGAGCCGGTGTGTGTGTGTGTGTGGGGGGGAGAGGGGACCAAGGAAATCAATAAAAGGAGGCTGTGCGTGGTGGCACACGCTTGTAATTCCAGTATTTGTGAGGCTGAAACAGAAGGATTACAGGTTCGAGGCCAGCCTCAGCACCTTAGTGAGACCCTGTTTCAAAATAAAAAGGTCTGGGGGTATAACTTAAAGGCAGAATGCCCCTGTGTTCAATCCCCAATACCAAATAAATAGATAAATAGGGCTGCAGTGTAGCTCAGTGGTAGAGCACCTCTGGGTTCAATCCCCAGTACCCCCCCATTCCAATAGCTGCCCCTGAGGTGTGGGAAAGAAAGAGCCTCAGACAGAGGCCACAGCACGGACAAAGGCCCTGAGGTGTGGTAGGGCAGGTGGTGAGGGTGCAATGAAGGTTCTCTAGCTGCAGACAAGCCTGGCAGAACTTTTTTTTTTTTTTTTTGGTATTGGGGATGGAATCAAGGGATGTTCTACCTCTGAGATACACCCCCAACCCCTTTTTATTTTTTATTTTATTTTTTGTGGTGCTAGAAATTGAACCCAGAGGCATTTTACTTCTGAGCTACATCCCTAGACTGATTTTATTTCTTATTTGGAAATGGTCTCATTAGGTTGCTGAGAGTCTTACTACGTGCTGAGGCTGTCTTTTTTTTATTTATTTTTTTTTTTTTGCAGTACTGGGGATTGAACCCAGGGGCGTTCTACCTCCGAGCTACACCCCCGGCCCTATTTTTTTTTTTTCGGTACCAGGGATTGAACCTAGGGGCATTCTACCTTTGAGCTATACTCCCAGCCCTATTTTTTATCCTTTATTTTGAAACTGGGTCTCACAAAGTTGCGGAGGGCCTCACTAAGTAGCTGAGGCTGGCCGTGAACCTGGATCCTCTGGTCTCCGCCTCCCAAGTACTTGAGGCTGTCTTTGAACCTGTAATCCTCCTGTCTCAGCCTCCCAAGTACTGGGATTACAAGCACACGCCACCATGCCCGGTTCTTATTTTTTGTTTTGAAACAGGGTCCTGCTGAGTTGCTGAGACTGTCCTTGAACCTGTGATCCTCCACATACTGGGATCACAGGTGTGAACCACCAGGCCCAGCTCTGGCAGAACCTTAAAGGTCAGGTCAGGGTCTAGCTGTAGCCAGCATGCGGCCCCCAGCCCTTCCCTGAGGCTGCCAGCCTATCTTTGACAGCTCCCCGCTCCCTAGGGCTGTGCCTCCCAGGCTCCTTTGCAGCAGGGAGTCAGGGTAAATTCAGGGGCGAGCTTCTGCTGAGGGCAAGCTGCGAGTCTAGCCCGACCCAGTGCAGTGGAAGCCTGGACTAGACCCTGAGGCTGAGGCCTGGCCTCGCCCAGCCTCGCTGTGTGGCCTCAGGAGTAGTCCCCTCTCAGGACCTCAGTGTCTCCTGGCATCTAGGGTCCTCAGAGGCTCAGCCAAGCTGAGAACAGAGGGAGGAGCCTCCGTGAGGCCTCCGCCCCAGAGCAGGTTCCTGGAGAAGCGGCATTAGGGCCGGGAGACCCTTGTGACCTAGGGCAGGTCATCGGAATGGCATCTGTGATGGGTGAGTGTGGGACTGGGCCACCGCTCTGGAACCTGTTTGCTCTGCTGGGGGGGGGACAAGCCGCAGGATGGTGCGGCAGGTGACGCCTGCCCACGCGGGCATCAGGAGTGAGAATTCGTCAGGCACACCTTGGCAGGTGTTGAGCTTGGCTAATTAAAGACTTCCAGGCCCAGGAATCCAGGCCACGGCAGGGCAGCTGCTTTCATCGGCTGCTGTGGGAAGCACCTCTCTCTATCCGGGATCGAGGTCCTTGGAGTCCCCAGGGCTCTGAGCCCTGTTTTCCTCACCAATGCTCAGGGACAAGAGTGGGTTTGCTGGCAGGTTGGCTGCAGGGAGACAGCCATACTGTCCTTCCCTTGGTCCTTCGGCCACATGTACTGATGGGGCACAGATCCCAGGGACCTTCCTGCTGAGGCCCTAGCTTTCTGTGCCTGGGCAGCCTGGACCTCAGCCCAGGGAGGACCTAGGGAGGAGCAGCCAGCCTGAGTCAAGGGCCCACTGTGGTTATCCTTGGGGACTTGAGGGTTAGAACCGTCCCCAGTCCCCAACTCAGCCCATCCTTTTGTGTTTGTGTGGTACTGGGGTTTGAACCCAGAAGCATTCTACCTCTGAGCAACACCCCCAGTCCTTTTTATTTTATTTTTTAAACAGAGTCTTGCTAAGTTGCTGATGATCTTGCTAATTTGCTGAGACTAGCCTCGAACCTGCGATCCTCTGGTCTCACCCTCCACATACTGTGATTACAGGCGTGTGCCACCATGCCTGGCTCCAACTCAACCCATTCTTACCACTCTCCTCCTTGGCTGAGACAAAGCAGCACCGCCCCCCGCCCCCACCCCCAGCCTGCACCTGTCTGGACATCTACCCCTCTGTCCACTTGCTTCTCCAGGCTTCGGAAGGAAGATACCCCTTCTTAGGACAAAGTGTAAGTCAGTGGGAAAACTGGACACAATTGACACTGTGTGTGTGTGTGTGTGTGTGTGTGTGTGTGTAAGTGTGGTCCTGGGGATTGAACCCAGGGGCATTCTGAGCTACACCCCCAGTCCTATTTTATTTTTCTTTTGAAACGCTAGGTTGATGAGAGTCTCACTACTTGCTGAGGCTGTCCTGGAACCTGTGATCCTCCTGCGTCAACCTCCCAAGTACTGGGATTACAGGCGTGCACCACCACGCCCAGCTTCGATTGACACATTTGAACTGTATGTTCTCCAAGCCTGGCCACAAGGACCGCTGGAGCTGATGCTGAGGTCAGGGGTCTAGAGTGCGGGCAAGCAGGCCGTTGTTAGAACAGGGGAAAGTACTGCCAGGCACGGTGGCGCACACCTGTAATCCCAGTATTTGTGAGGCTGAGAGAGGAGGATCGCAGGTTCAAGGACAGCCTCAGCAAAGAGTGAGACTCTCATCAACCTAGCAAGACCCTGTTTCCAAATAAGAAATAAAATTGGGCTGGGGGGTGTAGCTCGAAGGTAGAATGCCTCTGGATTCAATCCCCAGTACCACAAAAAATAAATAAAATTAAAAAGGCTATGGTGTTGCTCAGACATAGAATACCCCTGGGTTCCAAAGTACCCAACGCAAAGCAAAACAAAACAAAAATTCTCTGCCTCCTCTGGATTTTGATCCCAGTCCCCCACGGCCACTCCCTCATCGGCAACAATATAACATAACACAACAACACAACAAGTGGCCAGTGTGTGGCCAGCCCTGGGCTGGTTCTGGGGGGGTGACATGCATGCGGGGGCACATCCTGAACAAGGCTGATGGCCATACCAACCCCTCATTCCCCAGCTCCCTGGGGTCCTTGTCTCTGTGATCTGGCGTCTGGAGGTGTTTAGGAGGATCTGAGAGGCCCTGCTGTGGCCGGAAGATAGACTTTCCTTTGATAGGGTACATTTCCTAGACATCCCACAGATGCTGGCCAGCCTTCGGCTTTGCCCCCGCCCTGCCCAGGACCCTCCTGCTCAGGCTGCCTGGAAGCCGAGGTTGCAGCCACAACTTCTGGACTCAAGACCAGGCCAGCAGCCGGCCGCTGTGGCACACACCAGGAGTCCCAGCGACTTGGGAGGCTGAGGTGGGAGGATTGCTTGAGCCCAGGAGCAACATAGTAAGACCCTGTCTCAAAGAAAAAAAAGGAAAGAAAAGAAAAAAAAAAAAGATTGGGCCATAAACTGGCTCAATGGTGGCACATGCCTATAATCCCAGTACTTGGAAGACTAAGACAGGAGGATCCCAGGTTCAAGGCCAGCCTCAGCAACTAAGCAAGGCCCTGTTTCAAAAATAAAATGGCTGGCCAGGTGTGGTGGCATACGCTTGTAATCCCAGTACTTGGGAGGCTGAGACAGGAGGATATCAGGTTCGCGGCCAGCCTCAGCTACTTAGTGAGGCCCTCCGCAACTTAGTGAGACCCTGTTTCAAGATAAAGAATAAAATAGGGCTGGGGGTGTAGCTCGGAGGTAGAATGCCCCTGGGTTCAATCCCCAATACCTCAGAAAATAAAAATAGAAAAGATACAATGGTTTGGGAGTATAGCTCAGAGGTAGAATGCCCCTGGGTTCAATCCCCAGCACCAAAAAAAAAAAAAAATAGACTGGGCCAGAGCCAGCAGCAGCCCCTCCCCCGCCTCCACTGCCAGCCTGCTGAGAGGGACGTGCAGCCAGAGGCCCAGCTGAGGCAAAGCATAGGACATCACGTGACCGTGGCCCCCCAGGGGCAGGGGAGACCCTGCGCCAGCCAGCCCATCTTCCTCCCTGCTGACCCGGAATCCCCTGGAGGCGGCCAAATATTTGGACAGCCGGACTTCTGGCCCCAAAGAAAGCTGGAACGCAGGCCTCAGGCAGTTCAGGACTCACTGGAGACCCTGATGGGGGGGCTAAAGGCAAGGTCAGCCTGGAGGAGGGGCCATGGCCAGTGAGAGGAAGAAGCCGAGAGAGACAGAGGGAGGGAAGAGAGACAGACAAGGAACAGAGCAGGGAGAGAAAACACACACATTCAATGTATGCACCCATGCATACTGATTCAGACAGACAGACAGACAGAGGCCCAGGGAGCTGGAGAAATGTGGGTGGATGGATATAGAGGGGCAGAAAAAAAACAGAAAGAGACCAAAATCGCATGTAGATCGGTGGCTGGACATTGAGTCAAGGAGACAGAGAGACCAGAGAGGTAAGAAACAGAGATGACCAGAGGTCAGAAATAGTCAGATGGGGAGAGAGGCAGAGAGACAGCATGAGACAGCCAGCAAAAGACAGAGAGGGCCCCAGAAGGAGCAAGAAGGGGCGAGGGAGCCAGAATGCCCACGCGAGGGGGTAGCAGGCCCAGTGGGCACCGCATGGATGGCGGGGCAGACCCCAGAGGACCCCGTGGGGAGGCAACCACTGCCTCTGCAGGTCTCCACAAGGGCAGGTTATGCCCCACCAGCTCAGTGCAACCTTATGCAGAGGGCCCAGCGCAGCCGCCAGGGCCACAAGGCCAGGCTCAGCTAGAAAGCTGAGATCCCTGGCCCTGCACCTGAGGCTTGTCTACTGGAACAATGGAAAAGAAGTGCAGAAATGACAGTCAGTTGGAATGACTCCTCTTCTCAGTGGCCACACACGTGTGGAGACGTGCTGGCCAAGAGGCTGTGTACAGGACGTGGCCTGCAGAGCGGATATTCAAAACCAAGCCACCCTAGGCCACTGGCAGGAAAGCCCCTCCTGCCCCAGCAGTGGGTCCTTCCCTTTGGCCCCTGGAAATCCCGCCTGGTCCTCAAGAGCCCCACCCTGCCCTCCCCTCCTGTGTCTGTCTTCCCATCCAGAGTCACAGGCCCACCTCTTCAGTACTCTTCCCCCTATAAGACTTGAGTGTGCGGGTCACATAGTAGGTGCTTAGTAAGTGCAGAGTGAATAGAATGGAGCTAGGTGTGGTGGTGCACGCCTGTAATCCCAATACTTGCGAGGTTGTGACAGGAGGATTGCAGGTTCGCGACCAGCCTCAGCAACTTAGCAAGGCCCTCCACAACTTAGTAAGACCCTGTTTCAAAATAAATAATAAAATAGGGCTCGGGGTGTAGCTCAGCTCAGAGGTAGAATGCCCCTGGGTTCAATCCCCAGTACCACAAAAATAAATACATAAATAAAATAAAGAACGAATGGCATGGGTTCAAAGCCTCAGGCAAGCCCTCAGCCCATCTTACCTGCTCTAAGGTTGTGTCTACACCAGAACGTCCTCCGGTGGGCCCCTGTCCTACTATGGCATAGACTGCATATCCCATCCCAGCTTTCGGTGCATACAGATGCCAAAACTGTACCTCCCCAGGAGCCAGCCAGCCCCCTCCCTTGCAAACATTTCCCCCTGAAACTGAATGCAGCCCAGACTTCCGGGGTGTGCTTAATTCAGCATAAAATCCTTTCCTGACCTGGCCCAGAAACCATGAATCACCTGCCTGTCTCATTGTGCCTCAGTTTCCCCACTTGTCTAAGGCTCTAAGGCTACTTGCTAGGGCAGTCACACAAGGACAGAAGCAACCAACTCTTCTGGTCTGGCCACCTAGGTTGGACATAGGTCACAAAAACCAGCACTCAACAGAGTGGCTTGCGAGGCCGGAGAGGACATGAGCTGCAGAGGTCCAGGCAGAATGAAGTTCTGAGACACACCCCCCACTCTCCCCAGAAACGCAACCCACTAAGAAGTCAGAGATTGCCATTCCTGATTTCAGTCATTCCAGCCCTCTCAGAGATGTGTCAGGCTTGGCCTCATCCACTCCCGCCTCTCCCCACAGAGGCTTCTTAAGGGATGGCTTCCATGGCTGTGCCAAGCTTCCCCCCTTCACAATGAAGCTGCCCCCTGGATGTGGTGGTGCACGCCTGTAATCCCGGTACTTGGGAGGCTGAGACAGGAGGATCTCCAGCCTCAGTAATTTAGCAAGACCCTCTGCAACTTAGTGAGACTCTGTTTCAAAATAAAAAAATTAAAAAAGGACTGGAGTGTAGCTCAGAGGTAGAATGCCCTGGGTTCAACCCTCAGTACAAAAAATAAAAAGGACCTGTCCATGGATTTCTCTAGCTTTCTATTCCCTAGACTGGGCGCTCTGAGGGGCTGGCCTCTCTTCAGAAGCGACTAGCCGGTGTATAAGGGCCTCTTCCAGGGGCAGCACAGTGGTGGGAGGCAGTCGTGGCAGGCTGAAGGAAGGATGGGCCTGGGAGGGGGTGTCCTCCACGATGCGACGCTCCGCAGGGCTCGAGGGCCTCTGGCTTAGCCCTCTTCAGCCCTATTGGGGCGCCCACACCTGGGCTCAGGGCTCAGGTCAAGGTGGGGAAAAGGGCAGGTCCCCACCCACAGGCCCCACGGCGGCCCCCCTCCTCGGGTGTAAACAAACGCACGCAGCCCGCGTGGCCAATGGAAGAGCAATTCCACCGGGGCGGGCTCATGCAAACCGAGCCTGGGTCCCGTCCCTCCGCCCGCGCGGGGCTGGCTCTCCCTGCCCGGCGCAGCCGCCAGGTGGGGAGGAGCGCACACGACGCCCCGCCCTCGGGCCAGAGAGCCACGCGAGCTCTGGCCCGCCGTGCCCGCTGGCCCCACTGCAAATGGCACTGGCTCCGGGGCCAGCATGTACCCCGCGGCCCCTGGGGCAGCCCGCCCCGATCTGCCCTCAAGCCCCTGCCCAGCGAGCCCGGGATAAATATACCCGGATTCCCGGCGTGCCAGACGCGGCCGCTCTGCCTGTCAGGCGCCGGTCGGGGCAGCGCTCCAGGCACGGCTCCGGGCCCCTCTCGGGTCCGCCTCCCGGACCCTCTCCAGCCCGGCCCCGCGCGCGGCCCAGCCTCGGGAAGCCCGCCGGACACCGCCGAGCCCGAGCCCGCCCCGGCTCCCGCGACCCCCGCCCTGGGGCCGCTGACCCGCTGTCCAGCTGGCCCTTCCGGAAGCCCCGAGTGGCCGGCTGCCCTCCGGGGACCCTGCTCGAGCTCGGAGCCGGGCCCCGACCGGCGGGTCCACAGAGCTGGCCGGGGCGCGCGGCGCTCGGACTCGCCCGAGGCTAGGGCGCAGGCCGGGGTCGCGGCGGGCCAGGGGCTGCCCAGAGCCCGCGATGGACGGGAGCGGGGACCGCGCAGCCCTGGCGGCCCGGTGCCCCTGCGCCGCGGTCCGCGCCCCCCGCGGTACCTGTCCTCGTGGTGGGCACCGCGGCGCTCCCGGGCGGGCGCGGTCTGCTCTGCTCTCCGGCCGAGCGCAGGGCTGCGCGGGCTGCGGCGGCGGCGGGGGATGAAGGGCGCCCGGCCCCGCCCCCGGCCCGCCCCCGACCCGCCAATCCCGGGCGGCCCCAGGGAGGAGGGGCTGGTCCCGAGAGGGGCGGGGGCGGCCGGCCGGAGCACAGGGGCGGCGGGGTGCGAGGGAGCCCCTAGATAGGAGGACAGGGTTTGTGGAGGGCTCGCTAGATTTCTTGGGGATCCGGGGGGATGCTTCAGGCCAAAGCAGACTCCCTCTGAGGTCTCCGGGTGCCCTTAACCCCTGAAATACTCTACCCTCATCTCCCTGAAGCCAGAAGGGGATCTTGAGCCAGAGACGTGGGGACCAGGCAAAGCTTAACTTCAGGGAAGGGCGTCCTGCACCGAGGACTTTCACACGGCACTCAGCAGCAGAAATAAATGCCTTTTCTGCCTTCTCCCTTCTCACCCTTCCATGGGGGGTGGGGTGGGAGTGGGAAAGGCTTCCTGCGTAGATCCTGTCTTCACCCCAGGTATCCTGAAGACAGCTGGGTTGAGGCTGGAACAGACAGGAGCAGGGGCAGTGAGGACAGGAGGGAGCAAGGCCCTGCCTCCCTCACCATGCCCTCCTCCATTTCCCTCCTTTCTTTTTTTTCTTTTCCTTTCTTTCCTTTCCTTTCCTTTCCTTTCCTTTTATTTTATTTCCTTTCCTTTTCTTTTCTTTTTTCTTTTTTCTTCCTTCCTTCCTTCTTTTCTTTTCTTTTCTTTTCGTTTCTTTTCTTTTCTTTTCTTTTCTTTCTTTGGTACTAGAGATTGAACCCAGAAGCATTCTACCTCCCAGCTACACCCCCAACCCTTTTTAGTTTTTATTTGGAAACAGGGTCTCACTACATTGCTGAGGGCCTCACTAAATTGCTAAAGCTGGCCTCAAACCTGTGATCCTCCTGTCTCAGCCTCCCAAGTGCTGGGATTAATTACAGGTGTGTGCCACCACACCTGGCTCACCATTTCCTTATTTCTAAAGTGTAGGAGACTGTTGTTAGCCTGGCCCTGGGAAATGGGGACTGGGACTGGTGCTCCTGGAGAAGGGGTTTCAGGGTGGCTTCTTGGCTGGAGGCTTCTACCCCACCCCTGCCTGCCTCCCACCTAAGGCGTTGGCGCTCAGAGGTCGGTGTGGGTGTAAGGCCCCAGGTCTGGCTGGCAGGGAGCTCGGAGGCATTGACCTTACAGGATAGACTGGGGGGGGGGGCAGAGCAGCTGTGCTCCTTGCTTCCCAGTCACTGGTGCTGATCCGATTAATCCCATGGCCTCTGCTGCTCCCATCCAAGCTGGACTTCTCTGGTCATGTCCGCCCCCCTGCCTGATGCTGGGGGAATGCCCTCAGGGGCCAGGCCTCAAGGCTCCCCTGCCCTGGGCTGGGAGTCAGGACTCCTGGGTTCTCTTCCCTCTGCCTCACAGCTCCACCACAGCCAAGCCCTAGCATGCCTCAGTTTCCCTCTGGGTCACAAGGAAAGAGCCCTGGCCGGAGGGGAGTGGGTGAAGGGAAAGCTATGATCCAGGGGCAGGGGGCTGGGAGGCCAACGAGAAAGGTGTTGGGATGAGGGCAGTCTCAGAAAACCTCAGGCCACCCAACTTCTGCCTTGCAGGTAGATAGAAGACAGGAAGGGCCAGCTTGCCTCCTGATCTGGGGCGGGTGTAATCGCTAGACCAGAGCTGGCCATGACCATGAGAGGCCATTAGACGTCCACTCTCCAAAGGGCATGAGACAGAGACAGCCTGGATGCTAAAAGAGCCCTTTGCAAAGGGCTGCTGGCTCTCAGTGCACTTCCTCACGGGCCAGGCCTGGTTCAAGGTCACCCGGCAGCGAGTGTTGGGGTCCTCAGTCCAGACTGGAGAGAGCAGGGGCCGGTTGGGCTGGGCTGCTGTGGGAGGCCCAGAGGCGGGTGTGATGTGGGGTCCCTGGGCCGGGCCAGTCGTGGCCAGGCTGGGGGAGGGGCTGGCTGTTTGTTGTTGCTTGGCCTGGGCCCCCGCCAGGGCAAACACGGCACTCAGCCTTTCCCACCACCTGCCGAATCTCCCAGCCCGGCCTGCAGTGGCCAGACAGCTGGGCAGCGGGGACGGGCCCCCGAGAACGGCCAGGCAGCTTCTCCCAGAGGCCAGAGGCAATGTCCATCATGCAATGGCCGGGTTGGGGGCAGCTGCCCAGGGAGAGAGGCGAGGGTGGGGGGTCTCTTGCATCTGCCCAGCTGTTGCCTCTACTTCCCCACCTCTGCATCCCAAACACAGGCCCAGGAGACTGACAGATGCATGGGGCAGAACTTGGGTCCCAGGATCCTCAGACCCTCCTTCCAGGGTTGCAGCAGCCTCTTGTTCACCCCCCCTTCGCCCCCAGCAGGACAGCCTTTCCTCACCGAGTCGCCACCTCCCTGGCCCTGTCTACACAATGCCCCATCTTCACCTCCAACCCAGAGTCCAGGACCTGGACGCTGGGCAGGCCCCTGCCCTCATTCCCAGCTGGCCGCCCTGCTCCCAGTTGCCCCTGCCCCAACCCGCTCCCAGTTGCCCCTGCCCCCGGCCAGGCCACACAGGATCCTGCAGTTCCCAGAACACGCAGACTGCATGCTCTGTGCCTCTGTCCTCGTGCTTCCCAGGGCTCGAGGTCTGCACCTGGTCCCACCTCCTTGGCAAACTCCTGCTTGTCCTTTAGCACACAAACAGATCACCTCCGAGGACCCTGCCTCGTTACCACAAGAGCCAGCTACTCCCGTAACACTCACTATGGCCGCCCTCCATCCGGCCCACAGTTCCAGCCTCCACACCTCCGAGTGCTGACTTTGGGGGGTCTGGATGGAGGGCACGAGTCAGGGCGAGCTTGAGAGAGATGCAGACAGGGCTTGGCAATGTCGGGGGAGGAAGGCCTGCTCCAGGCTGGGGAAGAGAAAGGCGCCCCGGGTGGAAGGCGAGGGGACAGGTGGGCTGTGCACTGGGAGGGCTGTGGGCAGGACACCAGGACACGCGGAGGCCTCACAGGAAAGGCTGGTGCTCGCTTCGCTCCACAGGGTCAAGACCCAGGCCCGTGCTCCTGACTACTCTGCTCAGCCTGGTACCCGGAGTCTGCTCTCCAGCACTAGCAGGGGAAGTATAGAGAGGACCCCTAGGCAGCCCTTCTATCCAGCCTTCCCCAGCCTGGGCCCCAGAGCTGGTGGCCTCTTGGCCAAGGCCTGCCCTGCAGCCCTGGCATGCCTGCCCTGCCCTCTCTCCCCTGAGATCTGGCCCCCAGCTCAGCTCCTCTGGCCACTGAAGCGGCTTAATGAGCCTGGGTCACATGGGCTGTGCTGCTGCCCGTGGGGAGGGCCCACACCCCCAGTGGTCATCTGGCCAGGCCCTGACGTCAGCGGCATTAACCGTCCACCAGGCTTGTCTAATCTCTGGTCAGTGGCCAGGCCAGGCTAGTCCTGTCAGAGCCAGAAGACCACGGAGCCCTCAGGGACACCTTGAGATTGTAGATCAGGTAGGAATGGTGGCAGCAGGAGGTGCCCGCAGGAAATGCCCCCCACCTACATGCCAGGTGTGGCCGTGGCGCTGACTCTGGGCCAGCTCTCTGATCCTCAGCCCTGGACGGTGAATCAGGCATTAGACACCCATTGATCCTGCTCCTTAGGACGTAATTACACTGGTGTGGCCAGCGAGTCTGAGGAGGCCTCTGGCAGGGAGGCTCAGCCCCCCCATGCACATTCGCTGGTCATGGACAGGGCAACTTGAGGCCAGGCAGCATCCCCAGCCCACAGGATGCAGGAGCATCTGTCCTGGGTCCCAGATCCTATGGCCGGAACCGGCTGTGGAGCGCGGGGTCCAGCCCTGCATGGCTCTTCTCTGTCCTTTGCCCAGCAAGGTTGGGATTTGTTACCCTTCTTCCAAGACAAGGCAGCCTTGAGGAAGACCCATTGGCCACCTCTCCACATTGTCTAGCTTCCTCCCTCTCAAGCCTAACACCTCCGGCTCCTCAAGGCCCCTGTCTTGTACCCCACCTCTGCCCACTAAGTCCCTCAGTCAGTACCCCTGCCCCACCCCATTCCCATAAACTGCTATGTGGGAGAGTCCTTCGTAGAGACAATAACCCCAGCTCAGCTGGCCCAAGACCACCCAGCAGGGGCCAGCACCATGGCTTCCTCTGCCTCCTCCTTCCCCTCCTCCACCCAGACTCCTGGGTTTTTGTTGTTGGTTTGGTTTTTGTGGTGCTGGGAACTGAACCCAGGGGCATTCTACCTCTGAGCAACACCCCCCCCATTCAATTTTGAAATAGGGTCTCACTAAGTTACTGAGAGCCTAAGTTGCTGAGGCTGGCCTCAAACCTGCAGTCCTTGTTTCAGCCTCCCAAGTGCTGGGATTACAGGTATGCCCCACCAGGCTGGCTTGCTCAGCCTAGTGAACAGCACCAGCGTAGCTGCCCACAAGTGTCTTCGCTCCCTACCACCCAGTGCTTCTTCCCTGCTCAGGGCTGATTATTTTTCCCATCACTAATTTAAAAAAATATTACTGATGATTTTTGTCTCCATTAAAGCCAGGAAAATAAAATTATAATAAACCCTGCTTTAGATAGAAATAAAATATATATTTAAGCTTAAATAATGTGAGTTTGGGCCCTGGGTTCAATTCTCAGCACAGGGAAAAAAAAGTCTTAATATACCTATGTTCAATTTTTTTTTTTTTTGGTGCTAGGGATTGAATCCAGGGACATTCTACTTCCAAATTACCCCCCAGCCCTATTTTATTTTTTATTTTGAAACAATGTCTCAGTACATTGCTGAGGGATTACACATGTGTGCCACTATGCCTGGCTCAATTCTTTCAATGTTTTTTCAACTATTTTAATGTTCTGGGGGAAAATTAACCATTAAAATATATAAAAGAAGCTGAGCGTGGTGGTACACACTTGTAATCCCAGTACTTGGGAGGCTGTGACAGGAGGATCGCAGGTTCGTGGCCAGCGTCAGCTACTTTTTTTTTTTTTGCGGTACCAGAGATTGAACCCAGAGGCATTTTACCTCCGAGCTACACCCCCAGCCCTATTTTTTATTCTTTATTTTGAAACTGGGTCTCACGAAGTTGCAGAGGGCCTCACTAAGTAGCTGAGGCTGGCCGCGAACCATGATCCTCCAGTCTCCGCCTCCCAACTACTGGGATTACAAGCGTGTGCCAGCCTCAGCTATTTAGTGAGGCCCTCTGCAATTTAGTGAGACCCTGTTTCAAAATAAAAGAATAGAGCCGGGCGTGGTGGTGCATGCTTGTAATCCTAGTACTTGGGAGGTGGAGACCGGATTCGGGTTTGCGGCCAGCCTCAGCTAGTTAGTGAGGCCCCCTCCGCAACTTCGTGAGATCCGGTTTCAAAAATAAGGTATAAAAAATAGGGCCGGGGGTGTAGCTCGGAGGTAGAACGCCCCTGGGTTCAATCCCCAGAACCGCAAAAAATAAATAAATAAATAAATAAAAGAATAAAAATTAGGGCTGGGGTTATAGCTTGGAGGTAGAATGCCCTTTAGTTCAATCCCTAGTACCACACACACACACAAAAAAATAAATAAATAAAATAACTTACAGTAAGATATCATCTCATACGCATTAGGATGGCTATTACCAAAAATCAAGGGAGCCAGGCATGGTGGCATAAGCCTTAATCCTGGGACTTGAGAGGCTGAAGGCCAGCCACAGTGGCACATGCCTGTAATCCCAGTACTTGGGAGGCCAAGACAGGAGGATTGCAGGTTTGAAGCTAGTGTGCAGTAACTTAGCCAGACACTGGTTTTTTTTTTTTTTTTTTTTTTTTCGGTACCGGGGATTGAACACAGGGGCGTTCTACCTCCGCGCTACGCCCCCGGCCCTATATTTTATACTTTATTTTGAAACCAGGTCTCACGAAGTTGCGGAGGGCCTCACTAAGTAGAGAGAGAGAGAGAGAGAGAGAGAGAGACAGGGAGAGAGAGAGAGAGAGCTGAGGCTGGCCGCGAACCCAAACCCGGATCCTCTGGTCTCCGCCTCCCAAAGTACTGGGATTACAAGCGTGCGCCACCACGCCCGGCTCAAAAGAGCTTTTAATAGAGGTTAAAAGACAACTCACAGTAGAAGAAACAAGAAAAACCAATGAAAATGTGAAAAGATGTCCAAGTTCACTTTTAACCAGAGAAACCTACATCAGTACCAAAATGAAATGCCGCCTTTTCCTCATCATATGGACAAAAATGAGGGCTAGTAATGCCCAATATTGAGGAGAATAGAAAACTGGATTTCCCTGTACTAATAGAAGCTTAAATTGATGCTGCCTTTGTGCAAGGCAGTCAGGAAATATCCACAAACACAGAAAATGTGCACACCCTTGAGCCTAGAAATTCCAATCTTATCAATCTCTCTTATCTCTCACATGGGCAAAGTAATAAATTCAACAATGTTAATTGCTGAATTACCTGTAATAGAAAAAAATGGAAAAACCAATAGTTAAATAAAATATGGTGCATCTACGCTGTAAAATGCTATGCATATTTTGAAAAATTGAGCTAGACCTATGAGTATTAATATACAAATGCTTCTGTGATAGTTAATCTAAGTTGTCAACTTGACCTGATCATGACACACCCAAGATTATGTGATTTTGGGTGTGTAACAGCAGATTAAAGAGAAAGCCCTGCCCTGAATGTAGGCAGCAGAATTCTGATAGGTGCGGACTTAGATAAAAAGGGAGAAGCGACTCGTGTGCGCGACTCGTTCCGAGGAAAGCAGATCTG
>PVJS01014032.1:0-19436 GCA_004027185.1 Glis glis
AGGGCAGGGGAGGATGGGAGGGGAGAGGAGAGAAGGGGGGCGAGGTGCCAGTGGAGAGAATGTCAGCTTGGTCTTCCTCGGGGACCCCCTGCGGCTTGGTGGGAGAGCCTTCTAGAGAAACGGCCAGCGAGGTCAGGTTCAATCATCTTTCCCCCACAGCAGGCCGTGTACGTTTTCACTTCCATGAGAAGTGTTTCCAGTCTTTACAAGCTGAGTCACTGTTTCTGAGTGAGGACTGAGCTATTTGGAGAGTTACTGGACAGAGAAGGTGTGTTTGGCAAGAAAGTTTGTCGAGTTAGAGTTCCATTTCCTGGTGATCCTCTAAGAAAACCGAGAGTGCAGGCAGAGCCCCTGTCCACTGGAGGACGCTTTGCAAAGACGGCGAAAGGACCAGATGAAGCTCTAAAGCAGAGTGGGCATCTCGTCCCCTGTCCCTTCTTTGTCTCATCTTTTTGTCACCTCGCACCCCAGTTCCATTCAGGTGCCCGATCTCCCTCTTTCCCTCCTAAGCATTCTGAGTACAGCGCAAGGCACTGGGGCGCAATGTGTCAGGTCAACAGGGTCCACGGCCTGCTACCCAGGGTGCTCCCCTCACTCCGGCTACTGGGCTGGGGGGCAGAGGTCAAGGAAGCTTCCCAGGTGTGCTGTGCTGAGTCCGGCAGGAGCTGGCAGGACCGGAGCAGAGCCAGGCAGGCTCTGGACTACAGAGGATACAGTGGTTGGAACGTGGCCGGTAAAGGGAGTAGCGGTAGAGCGCTTGCCTCACACGCACATGGTGGCTGCAGAGAAGGGAAGAGAAAGGCTCAAGCAAGGGCGCAATTTCATGTTACATTTTAGAAAGAGCCTCTGGCAGCCTGGCATGGGGGCACGCCTGTAATCCCAGGGCTTAGGAGGCTGAGACAGGAGGCTCGCGGGTTCTAGGCCAGTCTCAGCAACTTAGTGAGACCCTGTTTCACAATACAAAATAAAAAAGGGCTGGGAGTGTAGCTTAGAGGTAGAATTCTCCTGGGTTCAATCCCAGGCACAGGAAGGAAGATGGAAGGAAGGAAGGAAGGAAGGAAGGAAGGAAGGAAGGAAGGAAGGGAGGCAGGCAGGCAAGGAAGGCAAGGAAGGAAGGCAGGCAAGGAAGGAAGGAAGGGCGACCTCCCTCTCTGGCTGTATTTTGTGTATTTTGGAGATTAGATAGGAGAGAGACCAGTCAGAAGCAGAGAGGCCATGTGGGAACACTTTGTAGGAATTCGTTAGATGTTATCATGCTATCATTCTTAGGAATGTTATAGTCCTTAAAGGACCACAAGGAGAGAGAGGCTGCACACATGGAGATGAGCTGCTCATGGCGGAATTCTCAGCACCTGGAGAGGGATGTCTGGGAGCCCGGACACCTCCCCTACTGCTGTCAGGCCTCACTAAAACCAGCTGCCTTCATAGACAAGAGCCGCAGCATGGAAGGGAGTGGGAGGATGTAGGAGTGGAGCTGGGGTTGGGGGACCCCGGGACAGGGTCCAGAACACTGGCTCACAGCTTGGTTGGAATCACCTGGGGCCCCTGACGCCCAGGCCTCAACCCTGACCAGTTGATACAAATCTCCAGGACGTTGGCTCAGGCATCTGCGTTTTTCCTGCTTCTACAGTAACTCCTCCAGGCAGCCAAGCTGAGAACCAGGGTCCTAAACGGCATCCTCAAAGTGTGCTCCATGGACCCCACCGCCCCCGGCGCCTGAGAGCTTGTTACAGATGCAGGTTCTCAGGCCCCGCCCAGACCTGCCGCATCACCTGCTGACTGCTCAGTGTGTTGACTGTACACTGGAACCACTTTGGGGGAACTTGTGTTTATCAAAAGAAAATCTCGGTACCGGGGTTCCACGTCTAGAAATTCTGTTGTGATGGGTTTGGGGTGTGGCCTGAGTGGCGGGATTTTTTAAACCTTCATAAGTAATTCCCAAGTGCAGCCAGGGTACAGAAAGGCCCAATTTCTATTTTTTTTTTTTTCTGTACTGGGGATTTAACCCAGAGGTGTTCTACCTCTGAGCTATACCTCCAGCTTTATTTTTTTTAATTTTTATTTATTTTTTTTGCAGAACTGGGGATTGAACCCAGGGGCATTTCTACCTCCAAGCTACACCCCCAGTCCTATTTTTTATTATTTTGAAACAGTGTCTCACTAAGTTGCAGAGGGCCTCACTGAGTAGCTGAGGCTGGCCGCCAACCTGTGATCCTCCTGTCTCAGCCTCCTGAGTACTGGGATTACAAGCGTGCGCCACCATGCCCGGCTTTTATTTTTATTTTGAAACAGGGTCTCACTAAGTTGCTGAGGCTGTGGCCTCAAACCTGAGATCCTTCTGTCTCAGCCTCCCAAGTACTGGGATTGCAGGCATGCACTTATTGCAGGCATACACCGCACCTGGCCCAAATTCTATTATTTACAACCCTGCAGCCTCAAAATAAAGAGAGGAGCCAGGTGTGGTGGCGCATGCTTGTAATCCCAGTACTTGGGAGGTTGAGACCGGAGGATCAGGGTTTGCGGCCAGCCTCAGCTACTTAGTGAGGCCCTCTGCAACTTAGTGAGACCCTGTTTCAAAAAAATAAAGAATAAAAATGTGGGCTGGGAGTATAGCCTGGAGGTAGAATGCCCCTAGGCTCAATCCCCGGTACTGCAAATAAATAAATAAATAAATAAATAAATAAATAAATAAAGGAGGGTTAAGGCAAGACTATACAGACAGTGCCAACTCACAATGATGGTTTGACTTAGGAAGTTTTTTACTTTACGATGGTGCAGTATGCATTCAGTAGATGACGTACTTTTTTGAGTTTTGATCTTTTCCTGGGCTAGAGCTATGCCATACCACACTCTCACAATATTGGCAGGAGCAAGCAGCCGCTCCTGGTCAGTCACATGGTCATGAGAATGAACAACTGATTCTCTACAGTATACTCTGCTAAGTGAAGATGTTCAGTAGGCGTATTAAATACTTTTCCTTTTTCCTTTTTTTTGTGTGTGGTGCTGGGGATTGAACCCAGGGGCATTCTAGCTCCAAGCGACACCCCCAGCCCTTTTCATTTTTTAATTTTGAAACAGGGTCTCGCTAAGGTGCTGAGACTGGCCTTGAACCCGTGATCCTCCTGTCTCAGCCTGTCAAGTACTGGGATCGCAGGCGTGCGCCACTACACCTGGCTTAAATGCTTTTCAACTTACAATGCTCTCGAGGTATGACTGGTTTAAGGATGTAAACCCATCGTAAGTCAAGGAGCACCTGACATACCTAAAATCTTGTAGGTAAATGAAAAGTTTAGAAAAGTTATGAAGCCCTTAGAGTACTTGAACAAATGAACTCTGGACTCCAGCAAATCATTCTTGGAATTGAAATTCCCGAGGAAGCAAAGCAATCAGGTGTGTGTGTGTGTGTGTGTGTGTGTGTTACTAGGGATTGAACCCAGGGACATTCTACCTTACTGGGGGTTGAACCCAAGGGTATTCTTCCTCTGAGCTATACCCTCAGCCCTTTTTATTTTGAAACAGGTTCTCTTACTAAATTTCTGAGGCTGGCCTCAAACCTGAGATCCTCCTGTCTCAGCCTCCCAAGTACTGGGATTAATTACATGCATGTGCTGCCACACATTGAGCAACAGGAATATGTATTTTAAAACCCGTCCCACTCTCTGCTTGCTGTTCATAATTCTCTCTAAAATGTGGAGCCTCGTGTGCCCGTGTGTGTGCAGCTGTGAGCTGGGCACAATGGTGTCCGGTAGAGGGGATCCATCAAGGAAGCTGTGGTGCAGGCAGCCTCTAAGTGGCCCAGGGCACCTTGTGGCTGGTGTTTATGCCTTTGGGCAGTTTCTTCCCCCTGGACCTGATGGATGGCTTCTAACAGAGAGTACATGGCAAAAGCCATGGGGTGCCACTTCCCCATCCCCCAGCTCTTGTAGAAGGGAAAGCAGCTTCCATGTTGTGAACAGTCCCATGGAGAGCCCACGAGGCAAGGAGCTGATCTCCCAGCCAACAGCCGGCTCCTGCAGCACGTGAGTGAGCAGGGAAGCAGATCCCCCTGGCTGGGCGACGAGATGAACACGGCCTTGTGAGAGCCCTTCATCATCTAACCTCCAAAGCCACACAGAATCATGACCACCGTGTTCTATTCCTTAGAGCGGTTATAGGATGCCCAAGTTCAAGGGGGCAGGATAGACGTTACCTTTCAATGGGGCAAATATTAATACACTGTAAGAGTATTCAGCCAAGCGTGGTGGTGCACTCTTGTAATCCCAGTACTTGGGAGGCTGAGACAGGAGGATCACAGACTTGTGGCCAGCCTCAGCAACTTAGTGAGGCCCTGCTTCAAAATAAAAAATAAAATAGGGCTGGGGGTGGAGCTCAGAGGTAGAATGCCCCAAGGTTCAATATCCAGCAACACACACACACACACACACACACACACACCAAGTATTCAGATGGGAGATTATATATATATGGAGAGAGAGAGAGAGATCTTTATATCACAGCATGGCTTATAAAACCCTCTCAAGCAACATTCCAGGTTTAAATCAGGGTACGTGTGAGAGGAAACAGCTCCCACAGATCCCTGCCCCCAACACTTAGCTCTGACCGGGGCCTTCTGTTGTATTTAGTTAGTTACCTGTCTTTGCAAAATGCGATCTGTCCTAAAGTCCCCACTGCTCCTGTTATTATCAAGTGGCCCTGCCACTTGGGCCCTGGATGGAGGGGACAGGGCGCCAGCACAGAGCTTTAGGGAAGACAGATCTGAGTTGGCCTGCAGGACTAGCTCTTGTACAGGGTCAACCTTTGAAACATCACCTCCCTCAGTCTTGGTTTCCTCATTTCTGTAACTGAGACTGTAATACCTACCAGGCAGGGTTGTTGGGAGCAGCAGAGAATCTACGAAGCATGCAGCTCATGTCCAGAGTACGAAAACGGGCAGGGTCTGTTAGGGAGCGGCCTTCCTAGGCAGAGCAGGGAGAACAACTTGGGGCAAAGGCCTCCCTCCCTTCTTCCCCCATCTGGAAGATTCCAGGCTCACCTAAAGTCTGCTGGGGAAATGCCTGAAGCCACCTAGGCAGGGCTGACAGAGCCGAAAGGGTTAAGGGGGCTGGCTTCAGAAGCCAGGGCTGAGCAGAAGGGTAGGTGGCCGGGAGGGGCACTATTAGCATGCAGCCGGTAAGTGCTGCCCACTGATGCCGGCTCAGCTGTTACTTCTCCCAGAGCCAAAGGAGAAGATGAAAACCGGTGCTGAGTGGCGGCGGTGGTGGAACGGGCCTGGCTGGGGGAAGCTGTCCCATCTCACATACAGCCCTGATTTAAATTGGAGAAGGAGCCCCAGAGGGGGTTTTGTGAGCCATGCAGTGCTAATTAACTCCATTGTTGGATTTTGCTTTCCACATGAGAGTCCCTCTAGGATTGGAGCACTTTCTTTTGCAAGAACTTAAAATTTCGCACCAGCGTGCGAGTCTCTGCCAGTATTGTGGGCGGAGGGGCCTGGACGCATAATCAGGTGGGGAGGCTCGTCTCTGTCAAGTGAGACACTGGCGACAGCTCACCATAAGCAGAGTCCTCTTTTGAGCCTTCATTTTATTTAAACCACCTCAAGCTTCCTGAGTTATGTTTTAGTGGTTAGAGCTTTTTAAAGGGGGGGATAAAGGGGGGACCCAAAGCAATGAACTAAACCTCGAGAGAATGGAAGCCACGTGAGAGGGCTGATTAGTTTACGCCAAATTCCCTGCGAAAGCAATTCCAGAAAATTCAAGTTGCCTCTGCCAAATGCCTGGACCGTCTAGGAGCCAAGAAGGAAGGGAAGGACCAGATGAGAAATCTGTGCAGGGCGCCTCCCCACCCCCAACTTGATCCGATCCAGAGAGGACCGCGTGATTCAAAAGCAGTGGGGAAGATGAATGTTCCAGGGCCTTCTGGATCACTCGTAATTCAGGCTCTGACTCACCAGGCTGGACGCGCTCCAGGCGGAGACGGAGCTCAGGGTGAGCGCAGCACGGGCCAGTGGTAGACCTGAATCCTGCTGTAGATGAGAGGGACCACGGAGGAGAGCTGCGGTTTATTTACCAGGCTGGCTGGCAACCCCAGACCTCCCAAAGCTGGGTGGAGAGGGAGGCTGAGGTATGCCAATAGGGGAATGGCACCCTAGAGAGGGTGTGGCTTGGCCGCCCCCCATTAGGACGGTGGTGATGGCGGTGATGGGGTTACAGTGGATAGGAAGCAAGAGCAGGCTGGCTATTTAGGTGACTGACGGAGAGGACTGGGGAGGAGGGGGAAACGGAAATGGAGGCATGAGAGCATTGCTTTTTTTGGTGGTACTGGGATTGAATCCAGGGGCATTCTACCTCTGAGCTACACCACCCCCAGCCATTTCATTTTTTGTTTGAAACAGGGTCCAAGTTATTGAGAGTCTCGTTAAGTTGCTAAGGCTGGCCTTGAACCTGCGATCCTGTCTTGGCCTCTCAAGTACTGAGATTACAGGCGAGAGCCACCGTGCTCGGCCGAGATCATTGCTCTTGGTACCCACCTTCAGTCCCTGGTCCTGCCATATTAACTGGCGAAAAGAAGCTCCCTCATCTGGGTTTCGTTTGTGAATTTGGAGACTAAAGGTCAGAGAGACTCCTCTTCCTCCTCCTCGTCCTCCTCCTCTTCTTCCTTTTCCTCTCCTTCTCCTTCTCCTTCTTCTTGTTGGGGATTTAACCCAGGACCTCAAGCTTGCTAAACTCAGAGAGACTCCCTGGCTTCTTTTTCTCCCTCCTCCTCCTCCTCTTCCTCCTCCTCCTCCTCCTCTTCTTCTTTTTCCTGGCAATTAAACCCAGGACCTCAAGCTTGCTAAACTCAGAGAGACTCCCTGGCTTCTTTTTCTTCTCCCCTCCCTCCTCCTCTTCCTCCTCCTCCTCCTCCTCGATTAAACCCAGGACCTCGAGCTTGCTAAACAGGTACTCTCCCCCTGAGCTACACCCCCAGCCCTCTCTGACTTTCTCAGCAAGGCAGAATAAGTTGGCCAGCTCAGAAGGGGCACTATTTCCTGCTGTCTGACCCTGTGAGAGTCTTAAACCTTTTGAGCCTCAGATTCCTGACCTGTGCCCGCAAGGCTCTCTGAGAACCTTCCAGTTTTCCATATCACTTAGAGAGGTCACACGGTTTTCATGAGCACCTACAATGCTCCAGGTACTGTGGGAATGCTAGAGCTACCATGAGGAGCTTCTAGTCCAATAGGGAAGACACGAAGCAATTAATTACAAACATTCCTATTTTCTTTCTTTTTTTTGGTTTGCAGTACTGGGGATGGAACCCAGGGGCATTCTACCTCTGAGTTATACTCTCAGCCCTATTTTTTATTCTTTATTTTGAAATAGGGTCTCACTAAGTTGCAGAGGGCCTCACTAAGTAGCTGAGGCTGGCTGCAAATCCTGATCCTCTTGTCTCAGTCTCCCAAGTACTGGGATTATAGGTGTGCACCACCACGCCTGATTTTATTATTTTTAATTTGAATACTTTTAGGTAAGCTTTTATTCCTCCACTCATTCTAATTCCTACTTTCCTATTCTGTGTTACTTCACACATTTGTGGTTGGCCCAGAAGTGCATCTGATTTTTGCCTCTGTCTCTTCTACCTTCTCCCCCCGCAATACTGGGCTGCAACCCCAGCCCCTTTTTGTTTCTTTTTGGTACTGGGGATTGAACCCAGGAGCATTCTACCCCTAGCCCTTTTTATTTTTTTGTTTTGAAAAAGGTCTTGCTAAGTTGCTGAGGTTGGCATTGAACCTGCGATCCCGGTTTCAGCCTCTGAAGTACTGGGATTACAGGTGTACACCACCACGCCTGGCTCCCCCAGCCCCTCTTTTTTTGTGGTCCTGGGGATTGAACTCAAGGGCATTCTACCTCTGAGCTACACCCCCAGCCCTATTTTTTATTCTTTATTTTGAATCAGGGCCTAAGTTGCAGAGGTCTTACTAAGTAGCTGCAGCTGGCCGTGAACCTGCGATCTTCCTGTCTCAGCCTCCTAAGTACTGGGATTACAAGCGTGCGCCACCACGCCTGGCCCCTCAGCCCTTTTTATTTTTTATTTTGAGATAGAGTCTCTCTAAATTGCCCAGATTGGCCTCAAATTCTCCTGCCTCAGCCTCTCTGCTTCTACTTTTGTTGTTGTTGTACTAGGGATTGAACCCAAGGGCATTCTACCTCTGAGCTACACCCCCAGTTCTATTTTATTTTTTATTTTGAAATAGGGTCTCACTAAATTGCAGTGGGCCTCACTAAATTGCCGAGGCTGGCCTTAAACCTGCGATCCCGCTGTCTCAGCCTTCCAAGTACTGGGATTACAAGCGTGTGCCACCAAGCCCTGCTGCTTCTACATTTTAGTGCAAGCAGTTCAGTGCTTTTCTGCGTCTCTCTCAACTTATTTAACCATGGCAAGATGTTGTGGAATGCAGAGCATCCCAACTTCCTCTTGAATTCTGACATGACACCTCTCATCACTATAGTTACCAAACAATTACTCCTCGTGTGCAGACACGTTCACTAAATAGAAGGCATTTTCGTTTTCTTGCAGATGCATCGTCTATTTTTATTTTTACCTGCTTAATCTATCATATGGCAATCAAACTGTCTAGCTGTGTTTAAGGACATGACAGGAACCTGGTAACTATCTAGCCTCTCCATGTTTGGATTAGGACGCTATTATCCCACTCAAGTGAGAATTATATACATGTAAATAGATCATCGTGCACAACAGCCTTCCAGATGTAACCTGAGGATCTTGGGAAACTGCTATGAAACTACTTTGTAAGTGCATAGGTAGTGCATAGGTGTCTCTTTTTGGGGGGGGGGAACTGGGGATTGAACCCAGGGGGGATTCTACCTCTGAGCTACATCCCAAACCCTATTTTATTTTTTGGTTTTTTTGGGGGGGTTTGGTGGTACTGGGGATTGAACCCAGGGACATTCTACCTCTAGGCTACACCTCCAACCCTATTTTTTTTTTATTCTTTATTTTGAAACAGGGTCTCACTAAGTTGCGGAGGGCCTCACTAAATAGCTGAGGCTGGCCGTGAACCCGGATCCTCCGGTCTCAGGTACTGGGATTACAAGCGTGTGCCACCACACCCGTGTTCCTATTTTATTTTTTATTTTGAGGTAGGTTCTCACTAGGTTACTGAGAGTCTCAATATGTTGCTGAGGCCTTCCGATCTTTCTGTCTCAGCCTCCCAAATACTGGGATTACAGGCATGCCCCACCATGCCCAGCTTCATAGTTGTCTTTTCAACCCCACTCAGGGTGAGCCAACCTTGGGGTTCAATCCCCAGTACCGCAAAAAAGAATAATAATAATAAAATTGTAAAACAGATATGATGATCTGGACCTATTAAGCCCCAAGGAATACTTGTGAATGAACTGAATGAAGGGCCAAACTGCTCCCCCACCCTAAAGGGGAACACAGTGTTTGGTCTGGGGGTGTGGTGGCGTACGCCTATAGTCCCAGTACTTGGGAGGCTGAGACAAGAGGATCTTAGTTGTGAGGATAGCCTCAGCAATTTAGTGAGTCCTCTGTAACCTAATGAGACTCTTTTCAAAATAAAAAATAAAAAGGGTTGAGGTAGCTCAGAGGTAGAATGCCCCTGGACTCAATCCCCAGTACAAAAAAAAAAAAAAAAGGAGACGTGGTTTGTTGCTGAGAAGCTCCAAGTTCCAGAGCCCTTACAGGATACCAGATGTAGAAAACAAAATGTTCTGGATCTAAATGAGCGTGACAGACTTCCCATAGACACAGGGAAAGGTCACATGACGAGCCCTGTCCAGAGGAGAAGTTCCCGGCCAAGTGCTCAGGTCCCCGTGTCCTCCACTCGGCCCGTCATGTCCACAGGGCTCTGCATGACAATTGCTTCCAGAACTTACGCTGTGTGCTCTCCTGGCAAATGACGTCAAAAATCAAACCAAGGGCTCATCAACTTCTTCCCCCCACCAAACACGTTCAGTGTCTCACTAGCTTTGGAAAGTTTCACAGCAAATTGGCATAGATGGACACTCTGGAAAGAGTGTTATTTCTTTCTGTCTCTACAGCTCCGGACCCTGTTTTTTCTGGCCGTGCGCTCTGCAGAGCGTCTTTGTATGAAGAGGACACGTAGCGGCCCTGGTTCACCAGCTTCAATCCATCCCGTGGCTGAGATGGACAAATAGGCCTTCCAGGCCACCGTGTGCCCGCCTGTCTTCAGGCCACACTGTGGAAATTAACCCGAAATATTATCAAGAAACTTCTGGCTCCTTTGAGATAAAGGAGTTATGGCTCATCGTACTTATTCATTCCAAACACCTGGCTATTGTGCAGTTGTTAGGTGAGCCCTAACCACGCGGCCATAACTCGTACACAAACTAAAACCCAGAGCAGAGAGGTGGCAGCCTCAGAGATCCCTTCAAATCCAGTTTCGGAGGATCCTTCAAACGCAGCAGAGATACACCACTATCCCTTAAAACAACAAATAAAAGCCAGGCTCTTGTCCAAGGAAGAGCAAAACACAAAGAAATTCCACGCTGGAGCTACAGTGGAAAGAACCCTGCTGGGTTTGCAGTGGATAAGTCCCACTTCTGTCACTCAATATGAAAGAGTCTGTACAACTATGGGAGCCACTAGAAGCAGACAGGCCAACGCCACATCACCAGTGAGAGGGGGTCTACACCACCTTCATTCAGTTCATTCACAAGTATTCCTTGGGGCTTAACAGGTCCAGATCATTATATCTGTTTTACAATTTTATTATTATTATTTTTTGCGGTACTGGCGATTGAACCCAGGGGCATTCTACCTCTGAGCTACACTCCCAGCCCTAGTTTTTTATTCTTTATTTTGAAACAGGGCCTCACTAAGTAGCTGTGGCTGGCTGCAAACCTGGATCCTCTGGTCTCAGCCTCCCAAGTACTAGGATTACAAGCCACTACACCTGGCTTATTATTATTATTATTATTTTGTGTGGTACTAGGGATTGAAACCAGGGTATTCTACCTCCAAGCTACATTCCTAGCCCTTTTTTATTTTTATTTTTTGTGGAGCTGGGGATTGGACCCAGAGGCATTCTACCTCCAAGCTACACCCCCAGCCCTATTTTTATTGTTTATTTTGAAACAGGGGCTCACTAGGTTGATGAGAGTCTCATTACTTGCTAAGGCTGTCCTCGAACCTGTGGTCCTCCTGTCTCAGCCTCCCAAGTACTGGGATTACAAGTGTGCACCATGCCTGGCTTGTATACTTCCTTTTTGAAGACAAAGGAAACTGTCCAGTTGCAACATGAAGCTAAACTTCACATAGAAGTACAATAAGAAATTGTTCCAGATATGTGTCAATATCCATTTTTTCTGTTCACTTACTTAGTTTTCTGATTCTTTTTTATATTGTATTCACATGTAATTTAATATCTTAAGCACCCCCCAGTATAGAACGCCACATTAAAAAAACACTTCAAATAAAACAATGATTTACCAATATGTACCTATTAGAATGGCTAAAATAAATAAATAACCTGACAATGCAAATTGCTGGCAAAGATGGAGCAACAGGAACATTCATTCCTTACAGGTGTGAATGCAATATGGAAACCCCTTTGGAAGACAGTCTAGCCCCTTTGGAAGACAGTCTAGCGGTTTCTTACAAAGCTAAACTTGGGTTCACCGCAGGATCCAGCAATCGCACGTCTAGGTACCTGAAAACCCATGTCCACACAAAAACTTCCATCCACACGTTACAGGAGCTTTAGCCATACTGGCTGAGAATTGGAAGCGATCCTGATGCCCTGCAACAGGTGAATGGACCAGCCAACGGTGGCACATCCATACAATGGAATAGCATTCAGCAACAAAAAGAAACAAACCAAGCTACAGAAAGATGTGGATGCATTTTAAATGCATAGTGCTAAGTGAAAGAGGCCAGTCTGAAAAGGCCTCGTTATGCATGATCCCAATTATGCGATAAACCAGAGAGACAGTCAAAAGATCAGCAGTTGCCAGTGAGAAGGGGGTGGGGATGAGGAAGATCAAATGGCCAAGAACAGGGTGTGTGTGTGTGTGTGTGTGTGTGTGTGTGTGTGTGTGATACTGGGGATTGAACCCAGGGGTATTCTACCCCCAGCCATTTTATTTTTTTTATTTTGAAATAGGGTCTCACTAAATTGCTGAGGCTGGTTTAGAACATGCAATGCTCCTGTCTCAGCCTCCCAAGTACTGGGATTACATACATGCGCCACCACACCCAGATAGGGTCTTTTTGTTTTTTTTGCGGTACTGGGGATTGAACCCAGGGGCTTCTACCTCCAAGCTACACCCCCAGCCCTATTTTTTATTCTTTATTTTGAAACAGGGTCTCACTAAGTTGTGGAGGGCCTCACTAAGTAGCTGAGGCTGGCCGCGAACCTGCAATCCTCCTATCTCAGCCTCCCAAGTACTGGGATTACAAGCGTGCACCACCACGCCCAGCTCAGGGGATTTTTTTAGGGCAGTGGAATGATACTGTGTGACCCTGTATGACACTGTGGTGGTGGATACATGCCACTGTGCATTGGTCAAAATCCACAGAAATTTATAGCACGAAGCATAAACCTTAATGTATGCATGTAAACTTACAAAAAAATCACTTAAGAGGTTGGGAAATATGAATGTAGAATGCGACTAATTCAATTAACTATATTACAAATATATGGAAAAGCTCACTGGAGGGGTTGGGGAAAAATAGCGCTGACCTAAGTAACTTTGGAAATGAGTGTTGTCTTTAAGACTCAAGGCAAAAGAAATCGTATGAGCATGGCGCTCCAGTTAACTGTAAACTCGTTTCTTTGAGGACACAGTTTAACAATTCTGATAGTGCTGTACTTGTCTACCAGGATCAAACAATTCAGCAAGCAGAGGGTAGGAACCCGGTTTCTCACTACTGGAGCAGGGGGTTAGACAAATACAGGTGGTAATGAATTAGAACTGGAGACATCAGTATGAATTCATGTTTGGCTTAATAAAGGTATAGTTGCATGTAGAAATACTTAGCGATCCTGCACGTACACGGGTTAGTATTCACACACTGCCCTGTTCTCTGCTTGTAAGGTTACGGGTTCGAGTGTTCGGAGAAGTGAGAGACCAATTCCACCAATCGATAATGCAAAAGCAAAGGAACTTTATTAGCTAGCTCGAGCTAGGGTCCAAGTTTCATCCAGCACAGTGGAGTATTGACCTCGGACCCCGAGCTCTATATTACTCGGGCTTTTATACATTTTGGTTACATATACAGTTGGCAACAGTTAGGGGTATTTGGAGTTCACTGATTGGCTCGTCACACCTGAAGAAGTTAGGGACTTTTCACCATTGTTCTGATACCCCACCAAGCGGTGATTTCCGTGAGAACATCTCTTGGAACTATTGGTTTAGATCCTACCATTGTTCCGATAGGCCCCACCGGGCAGTAGTTTCTGTGAGAACGAAGTTGGGGACTATTGGTTTAAAAGCAAAGGAGGCCCTACCATTGTTCTGAGAAACAGAAACTTGGGCCTAGCCTAGTTTCTTTAGAAGCACAGCCTGTCATGGTTGTACTTCGGCCTCACATGCTGAGAAGGTAAACTCCACCCCACGCCCTTGCCACCATTGGCCAGATCTTGGCTTTTGATACCACGCCCCAGTAAAAGGAACCAGAGCTCCTTGAAGAAATGGCTGATTCTAGGACCAGGGCGGGAAATACACAAGATAAGGCTAGAACATCTTGTAATTCCAGAAAGCAAGGAAATGCCAAAACAAAAACAACCCATACCAGGCCACTGTGGCACACGCCTGTAATCTCAGTACTTGGGCGCCTGTGATAGGAGGAACGCAGGCTCAAGGCCAGCTTCAGCAACTTAGCAAGACCCTGTTTCAAATAAAAAATAAAATTGGGCTGGGGGTGTGGCTCGGAGGTAGAATGCCTCTGGGTTCAATCCCCAGTACCAAAACAAAACAAAACACCCCCCTCCCCGCAATGATTGGGGCATGGCACAGCAACACAGGAGCCGACGGAAAGAGCTTACTTACCATGGTCAAAGCTGGGGCCATTGGGCATTAGAATTTCATATTGGATTGTAACCCAATACACAAAGTAAATACCTGTGAGTGTATACTAGAATAAATAAATGACTGAATAGACAGTCTCCCATGTGGAAGAATTATAGACATTTTATGTAAACATCCTGCCCTCCAGGTATGGAGGTAACTTCCTACTCCTTCCTACATACGGGCTGCACATAGTGACTATTTTCCAAAAGATACAGGATGGAAAAGAGAAAGAAGGAACGACTGGAGAAATCCAGCAAGCACCACTTCAAGCCAGGTATCATGACAAGTGATACGTCCTGTGGATAAGCTTTATCTCATCAAAATGCAGCTTTATCTCTGGGGCCTTCCTCGCAGAAGTGCTAACTCCAAGCTAATCGTGAGAAAACACTGGGCAAATGCTAAATGAGGGGACCCCACAGAAAACCTAATCAGTGCTCCTCAAAATTGCCATGGTCAGATATAGCTCAGTGGTAAAATGCCCCTAAGTACCATCTCCAGTACCACAAAAACCCCCCAAACACACACACACACACACACACACACACACGCACACACACCTGTCAAGGTCATCAAAAACAAAGAAAGCCCAGTCAGCTGTAAACCAAGCAACTCCAGAGGCTGAGCCAGGAGGATCTCAAATTCAAGGCCAGCCTGGGCAACTTAGCAAGACCTTGTTTCAAAATAAAAGAAAAATAAATAAAAAGGGCTGGGACAGCCAAGCCTGGTGGCTCACACATGTAATCCCTGTACTTAGGAGGCTGAGACAGGAGATCACAGGATTACAGGTTTGAGAACAGCCTCAGCAAGTCGTGAGACTCTCATCAACCTAGCAAGACACTGTTTCAGAATTAAAATTAAAAAACAGGGCTGGGGGTGTAGCTCCGAGGTAGAATGCCTCTGAGTTCAATCCCCAGTACCAAAAAAAAAAAAAAAAGGGCTGGGGGTTTAGCTCAATGGTAGAGTGCCCCTGGATTCAAGCCTCAGTACCACAAAACACAAACAAAAACCACACACATACACACACACACCCAAAAAGTCTGAGAAACTGTCAGAAGCCAAGAGGAGCCTAAAGACACAAAAAGATTAAATATAATGTGGTATACTGATGGCATTCTGGCACAGAAAAAGGATTTAGGTAAAACAGGAATCTGAATAAAGTCTGGGCTTTAGCTAATAATAATGTGGCAATATTGGTTAATTGTAGCAAAGTCCCTTATGTAAGATGTTCAAAGAAGAAACTGGTGCCAGGAGTATGGAACAGTCTGTTATCGTCATACTAATTCTATAAACTCAGACTTCTAAAATCAAAAGTTCACTTAAGAATGCACCTACCTCGGGAGCAGCGGCTGGGGTTCCAGGCGGGTCTTGCAAGCGGAGGGCCACACTGGCAGTGTCTCTGGGGTGGAGTCCCCTGCCCAACATGGTCCATGGGGAAGAGCCCCACTGACACCTGGCCCAGCGTCCAGCCACGACTCCTATCCAGGGACCGAGCTCACCAGCAGGGAATGATGATGATTTAGCCCGAGAGCGTGGGAAGGAGCTCGAGAATGGTTGTTTGTCGACTCAAATGAAATCAGGTGTGGTCTCTAGCGCGGCTCCTCTCAGCTTTGTGGGCGTGGGCAGGGGCAGGGGCAGGGGCAGGGGCAGGGGCAGGGGAGGGCAATGAGGCCCGGATTGAAAGCGGGGGGGGGGTATCAGGTGTCCTGAAGGGCCCTGGAGGGGCCAGGCACGTATGAAGGAGGAGCTGAGCGGGCCATGCAGGAGAGGCAGCTCGCAGGCCTTCCGTGTTTCCTGAAAAGCTAGACGTTCCGAATATATATGTGAAACTGCACAGCTCTTTAAATGTAAGCAACTCAGGATCTGTTGTGTTTTTTTATGGGGGGGGGGGGTACTAGGGCAAGTACTCTACTGCTGAGCCACATCCCCAGCCCTAATTCAGCTTCTTTTCAGGAAAACACCCTCCTAGCTAAGCAAAACACATCTGTCAGTCTTTGGAGTGTGTGTATGTGACTGTGTGTTGGGGGGTGGTGTGTGTGTGTGTGTGTGTGCAGCACCTGAGAGAGAGGAACCGTCCCAACAGGGCTGTGAGTTTCAAAATAATTTCTTTAAAACCCAAGATGGCCAGGCATAGCACATGCTTGTAATCCCAGTACTTGGGAGGCTGAGACAGAAGGATTGCAGGTTCAAGGCCACCTTCAGCAATTTAGCAAGACTCTTTCTCTCTCTCTCTCTCTCTCTCTCTCTTTCTTTCCCTCCCTCCCTTCCTTCCTTCCTTCCTTCCTTCCTCTTTTTCTTTTTTTTTTGTGTTTTTGGTACTGGGGATTAAACCCAGAGTCATTCTACCTCCAAGCTACACCCCCAGCCCAATTTTATTTCTGATTTGCAAACAGGGTCTCACTAGGTTATTGAGAGCCTCGCTAAGTTGCTGAGGCTGGCTTTGAACCTGCGATCCTCCTGTCTCAGCCTCCCAAGTACTGGGATTACAAGCATGTGCTACCACGCCTGGCTTCTCTTTTCTTACTTCCCTCCCCCTTCCTTCCTTCCTTCCTTCCGTCCGTCCGTCCGTCCGTCCGTCCATCCTGGGGATTGAACCCAGAGGCAGTCTACCTCTGAGCTACACTCCCACCCAATTTTATATTTTTATTTTGAATCAGGGTCTCACTAAGTTGGGGAAGGCCTCACTAAGTTGCTGAGGCTAGCTGCGAACCCGCAATCCTCCTGTCTCAGCCTCTCAAGTACTGGGATTACAGTCATGCTCCACCAGGCCCAGCTGAGACGCTGTTTCAAAATAAAAAATTAAAAAGGGCTGGGGGGGTATAGCTTGGAGGTAGAATGCTCCTGAGTTCAATCCCCAGCACCAAACCAAACCAATCCAAGAAGAAACAAAGGTGAGACAGGAATTTGACGCAGAGCTACACAGTCCACCATGTTAATGTGGGGACACGTGGTGATTTAAACTAACAATAATGAAGACTGAATACAATTTAAAATGGTCTCAGTTGCTCTGGCCACATTCTAAGTGTTCAACAGCCTTTTACGTCTTCGTGGAAAGTTCTATGGTATAGTGCTATCAAGTATAAGGAGATATTGGGAAAACTGGCAAAATTTGAATGCAAAGTCTATATTTATTAATTGTATCTGTGTCAAATTTCTCAATTTTGGTCATTGTAATGTAGTTATATAAAAGAATGTCGTTTCTGGGCATGGTGGTGCATGCTTGTAATTCCAGTACTTGGGAGGCTGAGACAGAGGGATTGCAGGTTAGAGGACAGTCTCAGAACTTAGTGAGACCCCTTTTCAAAATAAACAAAAAATAAGGGCTGGAAGTGTAGTTTGGAGACTGAATGCCCCTGGGTTCAATCCCCAGTACAAAAATAAATAAATAAATAAAGGCCTAGGAATAAGACCAGAAACGTTGCAACTGCTAGAACACAGGGGAAACACTTCAACATATAGGAGCAGGCAACAACTTCCTCAGTAGGACTCCTGTAGCTCCGGAAATAATACCAAGAATCAATAAACAAGATGGCTTCAAACTAAAAGTTTCGGCACAACAAAGGAAACCATTACCAGTGGGCAGAGAGAACCTACAGAGGGGGAGAAAACCTTTGCCAGCTACTCTTCTGACAGAGGATTAATATCCAGAATATACGAAGAACTCAAAAAACTTGACACCAACCAACCCAAATGATCCCTTCAATAAACGGGCAAATTAACTAAGCAGACATTTCTCAAAGGAAGTAAAAATGGCCAACAATTATATGAAAAAATGCTCCAGATGTTAAGCCATCAGGGAGATGCAAATCAAAACTGCACTGAGATTCCATCTCACTCTAGTCAGAAAAGCAACCGTCAAGAATGCAAACAAGCCGGGCGTGGTGGCGCACGCTTGTAACCCTCCGTACTTGGGAGGCTGAGACCGGAGGATGCGGGTTCGCGGCCAGCCTCAGCTACTTAGTGAGGCCCTCCGCAACTTCGTGAGACCCGGTTTCAAAATAAAGAATAAATATAGGACTGGGGGTGCAGCTCAGAGGTAGAACAGCCTGGGGCTCAATTCAAACAAGCCGGGTATGGTAGCACAGGCTTGTAACTCTAGTATTTGGGAGGCTGAGACAGGAGGATTGCAGGTTCACAGCCAGCCTCAGCTACTTCATGAGGCCCTCTGTAACTTAGTGAGACGCTTTTCAAAATAATGAATAAAAAATAAGGCTGGGGATGTAGCTTGGAGGTAGAATGCCCCTGGGTTCTGTTCCCAGTACCAAAAAAAAAAAAAAAAAAAAAAAAAGAATACAAACAATACATGCTGGCAAGGATGTGAGAAAAAGGAATCTTTATACCCTTGGTGGGAATATAAGTTAACACAGTCACTCTGGAAATCAGTGTCCTCAAAAAACTAAAAATGGAACTACCATGTGACCCAGCCATAACACTCCTGGGTATCTTTCCAAAAGAATTAAAGCGAATACTATAGCGATACACGCAGATCCATGTTTACAGCAGCACCAACCGCAACAGCCAAGTCATGGAACCAAACGAGGTGTCTGTCAACAGATGCATGGATAAGAAAAATACGACACAATGGAAGTTTATTCAGCCATAAAGATGCCGTTTGCAGGAAAACAGAACTGGAGAGCATTGTGTTAAGCAAAATAAGCCAGATTCGGAAAGACAAGCGCCGTATGTTTTCTCTCATATGTGGAAGCCAGAAAGAAAGTAAGAAAAAAAAAAAGGATCTCATAAAAACAGAAGGGAGACCATTAGGGTAGAGGAAGAGGATCAGGGGAGGGCAAAGGGGGTAGTGGAAAATGAAGCTGATCAAATTATTATGTGCATGCATGAATATGCCACTGCGACTCTCACTATTCTGTATAATTAATGACGTATAATAATAATAATGAAAACAACAACGACTGGGCATTGCACCTGGGGGGGCCTCTACCTCCCATCTAAGGATCACCATTTCAGAGATTTTTATTTTATTTCTATTATTTATTTATTTTTTATTGTTTTTTTTTTTGCAGTACTGGGGATTGAACCCAGGGGCATTCTACCTCCGAGCTACACCCCCATCCCTATTTTTTATTCTTTATTTTGAAACAGGGTCTCGCTAAGTTGCAGAGGGCCCCACTAAGTAGCTGAGGCTGGCCGCGAACCTGCGATCCTCCTGTCTCAGCCTCCCAAGTACTGGGATTACAAGTGTGCGCCACCACACCTGGCAGAAATCGATTTTAAAAATCTCTTAAAGTCAGGCGTGGTGGTGCACGCTTGTAATCCCAGTACGTGGCAGGCTGAGACAGGAGGATCACAAGTTCAAGAACAGCCTCAGCAAGTAGTGACACTCATCACCTAGGGAGACCCTGTTTCAAAATAAAAATAAAATAG
>PVJS01014032.1:19536-30131 GCA_004027185.1 Glis glis
CCCCAGCCTCAGCCCCAGCCCTAACCCTAACCCCCAGCCCCAGCCCCAGCCCCAGCCCCAGGCCCCAGCCCCAGTCCCCAGCCCCCAGCCCCAGCCCAGCCTCAGCCTCAGCGTTTTCTGCACACTCTAGCACGGGGAGTGGAGGAGGAGGAGACATCTGCCGCACCAGCATCTTCAGCTGGCTTTCTTCATGGGCCTTTTATTCTTGGAACACCCCGTTGTTATTAGCCTTGGTTAAATAGCAGGGCACCAGGCGGCTCAGTGGTCATAGGACCTGCATGGTAGTGTAATTAAATTCAGCAAACTTTCCTTGAGAGCCCACTTCTGGGTCCAGGCACTCTGCCAGGTGCTGCTGATACAAACATCATCAATAAGACCTTGCCCTTGAAGGGGTCAGAGGCGGCAGAAACAAAGACTGTGATAAGTGCTGGTTTTATTAGCAGTGCCGGGGTTTACTAGGCTCCTGTCGGGGGAGGGAACCCCCTTCTCGGCAGCGGGCTCTCTCTCCTAATGTCATTTCTATTGTCATAAATCTAGTGCCACTGTGTGTGGTCATGCACACCTGTAATCCCAGGATTTGGGAGGCTGAGACAGGAGGACCACAGGTTCGAAGACAGCCACAGCAACCTAGCAAGATTCTCAGCATCTTAGTGAGACCTTGTTTCAAAAACAAAAAAATAAGCCGGGCTTGGTGGCGCACGCTTGTAATCTGAGTACTTTGGGAGGCGGAGACCAGAGGATCCCAGTTCGCGGCCAGTCTCAGTGCTCTCTCTCCCTGTCTCTCTGTCTCTCTGTTTCTCTGTCTGTCTGTCTCTCTCTCCTTAGTGAGGCCCTCCGCAACTTTGTGAGACCCAGTTTCAAAAATAAAGTATAAAAAATAGGGCCGGGGGCGTAGTGCGGAGGTAGAACACCCCTGCGTTCAATCCCTGGTACCGCAAAAAAAATTTAAAAAATTAAAAATAAAATGGGCTAGGACTGTAGTTTGGAGGTAGAATGCCCCTGGGTTCAATCCCTAGTACCAAAAAAGGGGGGAATTAAATCTAGCATCTTTTAACCAGGCGTGGTGGTGCACACTTGTAATCCCAGTACTTGGGAGGCTGAGACAGGAGGATCTCAGGTTCAAGGACAGCCTCAACAAGTAGTAAGACTCTCAGCAACCTAGGGAGACCCTGTTTCAAAATAAAATAAAATAGGAAGCCAGGCATGGTGGCACATGCTTGTACTCTCAGTACTTGGGAGGCTGAGACAGGAGGATCTCAGGTTTGAGGACAGCCTCAGCAAGTAGTGAGACTCTCATCAACCTAGGGAGACCCTGTTTCAAAATAAAAATAAAATAGGGCTGGGGGTGTAGCTCAGAGGCAGAACACCCCTGGGTTCAATCCCCAGCACCAAAAAAAAAAAAATCTAGCATCTTTGATGTACGTTACCCTAACTTCCATCTCCCACATGACTAGCATCGTTTCTACTCTCAAGTTCCCATCCTCGCCATGTCTCCCAACTAAATCAACTTGAGTGCAAAACCAAGGATCCAAGACAGGAATGTGCCCGATCCCAAAGCTCCTCTTGTGCAGATAGAAATCATGTGCCACTCTTGCTCTCCTCTTCCACGAGCTCCTCGAATCTCTTCAGAGCTTCCTCGGAGCTCCCCCGCCCGCTCTCAGGCTTTGAAGTCTACGGGTAATTCCGCGCTCGTTCCTGTGTGTTTAAGAAGCGCTTTGTGTGCGATGGCAGACGAAATGCTCAAGGTTGGGTTTATCCATTTTCACACCAGATCAGCCGGCAACAGCGTAACTATACAAGGCAGCGGCTGTGACTACATAAGTACATCCCATTAAACCCAAATTAAATGTATTTCAAGTTTAACCACTCCTGAGCAGAATTTCCAAAATTTGCCCTTGGGCATGCCAACACCCACCACTGCAGACAGGGGAAGTCAGAAAGGAGAGAGATGGGCATCTTAACCTACTGCAGTTAAAGAAAGAGCTTTCAGCCGAGCACGATGGTGCATGCCTGTAATCCTAGTTCTTGGAAGGCTGAGACAGGAGGATCATAGGTTCGAGGCCAGCCTCAGCTACTTTAGTGAGACCCTCAACAACTTAGTGAAACCCCGTTTCAAAATAAAAAATAAAAAGGGCTGGGGATGTAGCTCAGAGGTAGAACACTCTGGGTTTAATCTCCAGTACAAAAAAAAAAAAGCTTTTGTAAAATTAACAAAAACATGTGATCCTGTGACTTCTCATTGGGCTCTTTGAGAACCTCCCAGGGCAAGTGGGGGCCTTTGGAGCTCAGGCTGTAGTAACTCCCTGTAAAATCCACCTCTACTTACAACAAAATAAGCTGAATGAGTCTCTCTCTTACAGTCGCTGAGCTCTACTAAGCGTTCCCTCGGAGGGAGGGCCTTTGATCTTAGCAGCTCTCTCTGGGGAAGGCATACCTGGGATCCTCATTTTCTCCAGGATACATACACACACACACACACACACACACACACAATACGGAAAATGCACAAAAAATATAATTTTTTTTGGTATTCAGGATTGAATCCAAGGGCGTTCTACCTCCAAGTTACATCATCCCCAGCCCTTTTTATTTTTTTGTTTTGAAACAGATTTTGCTAGGTTGCTGAGAGTCTCGCTAGGTTGCTGAGGCTGTCCTCGAACCTGCGATCCTTCTGTCTCAGCCTCCCAAGTAGGTGTGCGCCACCATGCCTGGCTTCTCCAGGATATATCAAGTGAAATTACTTGCAGCCTCTTTCAATTCCACAGGGCTCAGGCTGGGGGTTTTCCAGTTTGTCCCAGTTTTCGTTCTGCAAGTCCCACATCCCCAGGAAATCCCAGCCGTTGGCGACTCTGCCTTGGGCTCTCTGAGGATGCGCAGGAGGTGTGGATTCCACCACCACACAGACTTTGGGGCTGCGTCCTGCCTGCCTTCCCTGCACAACGGTGAACATCTTGACCTGGTAAACAGCAGGCTCCCGCTGATGGGCTTAAGCAGAAAGGAACTGTTGGAGGAACATCTTCCTCTCTCTGCTTCTTCACCGTCCACCTTGGACTCTTAAGTCAAAGCCCCGGATGGGAGCACCTGATTTTCCAAATTGACACATATTTAAAAACTTGTATGTGGAGCAGGCATGAAGCAAGACTCTGCCCTGTTTCAGCTTCTGCAAGTGTGTTGTGGGCCCTACTGATCCCCAAATATATACAGTGGGTGTTTTCATTCATTTAGGCTGCTATCACAAAATACCTTAGGCTGGGAAGTTTATAAACAACAGAAGTTTATGACTCCCACTTCCGGAGGCTGAGCAGTCCAGTACGGAGGCGCTGGTGGATCTGGTGTCTGATAAGGGCCTGCTCTGCGTAGCTGCTGCCTGCTTGCTTTGTCCCCTCAAGCCCTACGGGCACCAGTCCACCCACGAGGGGGGAGCCCCTGTACCTACTCACTTTCCAAAGTCCCTGTCTCTTACTATGATCATCTTGGGGGTTAGATTCAACTTATGAATTCTGGAGGAATACACATGTTCAGACCATGACAGCAGGGATTTTTGTGCAAATTTAGAAATGGAATTCAACTGGGCATGGTGGCACATGCCTGTAATCCTAGTACTTGGGAAGCTGAGACAGGAGGCTCCCAGGTTTGAGGCCAGCCTTAGCAATTTAGTGAGATCTTCAGCAACTTAGAAAGACCCTGCTTCCAAATAAAAAAGGGTGTGGGGTGTATCTTGCAGGAGAAATGCCCCTGGGTTGAGTCCCTAGTACAGAAGAGAAAGAGAGAGAGAGAGAGAGAGAGAGAGAGAGAGGATTGCCATACAAAGATACTACTGAGTCAAAAAAGAAGAGTTTACAGCCGGGCGTGGTGGCTCACGCTTGTAATCCCAGTACTTGGGAGACTGAGACAGGAGGATTGCATGTTTGCAGCTAGCCTCAGCAACCTTGTGAGGTCCTCTGTAACTTAGTGAGACCCTGTTTCAAAATAAAACATAAAAATAGGGCTGGGAGCTGGGCGTGGTGGCACATGCTTGTAATCCCAGTACTTGGGAGGCTGAGACCGGAGGATCCAGGTTCTCGACCAGCCTCAGCTACTTAGTGAAGCCCTGTTTCAAATTAAAGAATAAAAAATAGGGCTGGGGGTGTAGCTTGGAGATAGAATGCCCCTGGGTTCAATCCCAGTACCGCCAAAAAAAAAAAAAATATATATATATATATATATATATGGCTGGGGGTGTAGCTTGGAGGTATAATGCCCAAGTTCAATCCTTAGTACCACAACTAACTAACTAACTAAATAAATAAATATTAAAAACCAAGAGTTTATGAATAAACAGCTGCAGGGCAGCAGGGCAGGGGCAAGCTGTGTGTGTCAAGGTTAGTGAGATCTTTGTAGAAAATGAACACTGGCCTTGTAATTTCAGGAGGCCAACATGGAGAAGGTGGGCTACGGTCTGTGAGCTCAGGTTGTTTGAATGAAGGAGGGCAGCCAGCTTGGAGGGGGGACGGGAGACAGGGTTAGGAATGAGATGACACCTTCTAATCCTGAGGAGCTCAAAGGCTTGAAAGCAGGGCATTGAGATGTCCCGGGGACTTCAGGGGAAATAAGACAAGATAGTTGGTTTCACATCAGTGGCTTGCTAAATTGTTTGGACATGTCAGCTAAGGATTTGGGACCTCCATCATGGTGGTAGTGTCGCAGAGGAAATCAGACTGGGAAACTCACGGTTTTCTTTCTAAAAGGGGCAGGTATTCAATATTTTTTGCTACTTTGAGTTTGCCGATGTCTCCCCCCACCCCACCTTGGACCGTTAGCTGAAGTCAGAACTTCAGCAGTTCCCAAAGCCCAGCTGGCTCTGTTCAGTCTATTTTCACATCCCAGAAGCCTTTGTTGGCAAAGCCCTTAACTGCCTGGGTCCATTCTTAACTGCCTGGGTCTATTTCTATCTTTAGCCATTCAGTTGTACAGATAAGTCCCTAGATGTTTCCAGAAAATAGCACTTCAAGTCCAAAACCTCTACAGCCTTCCAGGGGCAAGTTGAGCCTGAGTTCCAGACGTACCTTGCTAGCTCGGCGCGCTCTTCTGGTTGCTGCCAGCGTCAACCCTTCACAGGGAACCACTTTTTCTAAACATTTGCAATTTTTGTCTTTGTTCTCTCTCTATGGGGACAAGATGTGGTTGCTTTCCTGTTGAAACACACGTCCATCCTCTCACCCTTTTTGTTAGAAATACATTTCCATGGCGTCATAAGAAAAGACACATAGTCGAAAGTGGTTCAGCGAGGCAATTTTAGTTATTGCAAAAAGGGACCCTGTTGCCAGTAGAGTGAAGTAGGCAGGAACAATGTGGTGGGAACGTGCTGGGTATTTTATTTTCAGCAGGGGGGGGGTTCTGTGCTGTGCTCCTATTGGTGGGAGTGTAGCACAATCTCTACGCCATTGGCTGAAAGGGATGCCGGGGGAGGGGTTGGCACTCACAATTTCCAAGAAATGCCATCGTTACAAAAAATACAAGCGCACACAAGGTTACACAATGGCAGTTCTACACCACGGAGCCTAAGTCAAGCTATTCCTTTGATAGAAAAGATCTAGTTGTATTTTCATACTTTTTTTTTTTTTTTTGGTGTGGTACTGGGGATTGAACCCAGGGGCATTCTACCTCCGAGCTACACCCCCAGTCCTATTTTTTATTCTTTATTTTGAAACAGAGTCTCACTAAGTAGCCGAGGCTGGCCGCAAACTTGTAGTCCTCCTATCTCAGCCTCCCAGGTACTGGGATTACAAGTGTGCACCACCATGCCCAACCTAGATCATTTATTAAATGAAGTATGCACCCTTTTGCGGTACTGGGGATTGAACCCAGGGGCATTCTACCTCCAAGCTACACCCCCAGCCCTATTTTTTGTTCTTTATTTTGAAACAGGGTCTCACTAAGTTGCGGAGGGCCTCACTAAGTAGCTGAGGCTGGACGCGAACCTGCAATCCTCCTGTCTCCACCTCCCAAGTACTGGGATTACAAGCTTGTGCCACCTCGCCTGGCTCTATTCTCACACTTTGAAACCCTACTTTGTCCTTCATCTCCTTTCCCTGAGATCTGCTCTGTCCTCCCAGCCCCAAGTACTCTTTCCAGCCTCTGAAACCCTGACAACTTCTCACAGCCCAGGGACAGGCAGGATCTCCTGCCCCCTTGAAATCTAGAGCTTGCTACTTTCTGGACTAACAGCAGCAGCCAGAGGAGATGGGGAGTCCCCTCCACCGGACCTTCCTTTAGCATTCCAGGTGGTTTGTATAAATGGCAAAGTTTGAGAAGTGCTTCTTGGGATCACTGGCTTCTCACCCTTGCTGCATCAGGATCCCCCAGGGAGGTGTTATAATGTTTTGTTTCTTTTGTGGTACTGGGGATTGAACCCAGGGGCATTCTACCTCTGAGCTATACCCCCAGCCCTTTTTTTATTTTTTGTTTTGAAACAGGGTCTCACTAGGTTGCTGGGAGTCTCGCTATGTTGCTGAAGCTGTCCTCAAACCTGCGATCCTCCTGTTTCAGCCAACCGAGTACTGTAATTACAGGTGTGCACCACTGCACTGGGCCTCTGGGGTTTTCAATATTGATATCTGGGTTCCACCCCTAGAGATTCTGATCTAGATTAATTTAGGGTGCCCAGTGTCTACGCTAGGATTTCTAGAAATTTCCCAAGTGATTTTAATATAGAACAGGGTTTGAGAACCACTGGCTGAGGTGTGAGCAGCCCAACCCTTGTCCCATCTCCCCTGAAATTCCAAAGTCTTGGTGAGATGTGAGATGACTACTCTGGACCCGGCTTGGCAGGGGTGGGGATGGGGGGGAGGGGGTGTGGGGCGCAGGCACAGGTCCCTCCCCATCACCTCCTCCCCTGGGCCCTCCCTCATGGCACTTGCTGTCTCTGTTCATACTGCATCTGCCCACCACTTCTTTGAATACTCCCACCCCCCTCCCAGTCGAAGAAAAACTCAAGCCAGGTGTGGTGGCACACACCTGTATTCCCAGTACTTGGGAGGTTGAGACAGGAGGACTGCAGGTTCACAGCCAGCCTCCGCTACTTAGTGAGGCTCTCAACAATCTAGTGAGACCCTGTCTCAAAATAAAAAAAAAAAAATAAAAAGGGCTAGGGGTGTAGCTTGGAGGTAGAATGCCCCTGGGATCAATCCCCAGTACAAAAAAAAATTTCATATAAGATATCAGTGAGTAAGACAGGCGGATAATCTGGGGCTGTGGCTGCAGCAGGGCAGGAGTTTACAGAGTGCAAACAACCTCTGAGAGGAATTCTACTGTCTTCTCAGTACATTTATTATTATTATTATTATTATTATTAATATTATTTGGTGCTGGGGATTGAACCCAGGGGCATTCTACCTCCAGGCTACACCCCCAGCCCATTTTTATTTTTTGTTTTGAAACAGGGTCTCACTAGGTTGCTGAGGCTGACCTCGAACCTGTAATCCTCCTGTCTCAGCCTCCAAAGTACTGGGATTACAGGTGTGCGCCACAATGTCCAGCTACATTTTTTTATGTACATAAAAATTCTGCCTTGGTTTTACAATTCTGTGGGTATATATCCTAACTAGATTCAAACTCCCTGAGGGCAGGGCAGGGGCTGTGTTCCATCAATGACAGCGTCTCTCTAGGTCTTTGCCCATAGTTGGGTTCATCCCATGGCTACCAATGGAACTAATATCTCAGGATGCCGGAATACAGAAGTTCTAGAGGAACTGAGCAACTGAGGTGGTGTGTGTGTGTGTGTGTGTGTGTGTGTGGTACTGGGGATTGAACCCTGGGACATTCTACCTCCAAGCTACACCTCTGGCCCTTTTTTTTTGAAACAGGGTCTCACTAGGTTGCTGAGAGTCTTGCTAAATTATTAAGGCTGGTCTTGAACCTGCAATCCTCCTGTTTCAGCTTCCCAAGTACTGGGGTGACAGGCGTGCGCCACCACACCTGCCTGGAATTGAGTTTTTGACTTGAGATTACTATTCAGAGATAGAAAAACTTGTCAAGGGCAGAAGTGAAGGGACGAGGGGCTCCTGAGAACGGGAAGGGTACGGGCACACCCTAGGAACAGATTGTGCCTTTAAACTTGCCTTGTGCAATATGGTAGCCACATGCAGCTCTCGGGCACTTGAAAGGAGGCTAGTCCAAATTGAGATGGTCTGTAAGAGTAAAATACATGCCAGATTTGGAAGATCTCACGTGAAAAAAAAAAGAATGTAAAATATCTCATTATTTATTGTATGTTGGAATGGGATTTTATTTGATTCTTTTATGATACTGGGGATTGAGCCCAGGGACATTCTACCTCTGAGCTACACCCCCAGCCCTTTTTATTTTTATTTTTTGTTTTTAAAATAGAATATGCTAGGTTGCTAAGAGTCTTGCTAGTTGCTGAGGCTGACCTCAAATCTGCAATTCTCTTGTCTTAGCGTCCCAAGTACTGGGATTACAGGCATGTGCTACCAGGCCCAGCTGGAATGGTATTTTAGATATATTGAGTTGAATAGCATATATTATACATGTGAAAGTCACTTTTTTCTGTTCACCCATTTATGTGATTACTAGTAAATTTGAAGTTATATATGTGAAAAAAATACATATGTGACTACATTACACCTCTGTTCAACAGTGCTGCTTTAAGCACTACAGTCTAAGCAGGGTGTGGAGGTACACACCTGTATGTAATTCCAGTACTTGAGAGGCTGAGACAGGAGGATTGCAGGTTTGAGACCAGCCCCAGCAACTTAGTGAGACCGTTTCAAAAGTAAAAACTAAACCGGGCGTGGTGACACACACTTGTAATCCTAGTACTTGGGAGGCTGAGACAGGAGGATCGCAGGTTCGCGGCCAGCCTCAGCTATTTAGTGAGGCCCTCCGCAACTTAGTGAGACCCTGCTTCAAAATAAAGAATTAAAAAATAGGGCTGGGGGTGTAGCTCGGAAGTAGAATGTCCCTGGGTTCAATCCCCAGTACTGAAAAAAAATAAAATAGGGCTGTGTAGGTAGAATGCCTCTGGGTTCAACCTTCAGTACTAAAATGAACAAACAAAAAACAAAATGAAACACTACACTCTGAGAGAAACCTGGACCAACTTGGAGGCCGATGCGGATCGACCTGGGACCAGCTGTGTGACAGGCCCTGTGCTGACCCCACAATCAACCCACGGAGCCAGCAGCATCGTCTCCACTTTACCGATGACTCAGTGGAGGGTCACAAAGGCTGAATGTTGTGCCCCAAACCACACAGCTAGTAAGAGGAGGAACATGTGATAGAATTTAGACCTACTGAATTCTTTTTTTTTTTTTGCGGTACTGGGGATTGAACCCAGGGCCATTCTACCTCCAAGCTACACCCCCAGCCCTATTTTTTATTCTTTATTTTGAAACAGGGTCTCACTAAGTTGCAGAGAGCCTCACTAAGTAGCTGAGGCTGGCCACGAACCTGTGATCCTCCTGTCTCAGCCTCCCAAGTACTGGGATTACACCATGCCTGGCTTTTTTTTTTTTTTTTTGAAACAGGGTCTTACTAAGTTGCTGAGGTTAGCCTCGAACTTGCAATCCTCCTGTGTCACCCTCCCAAGGACCGGGATTACAGGCATGCACCACCAGGCTCAGCTTAGGCCTATTAAATTCAAGTCAGGTCCATTCTCAGAGAGGAGATTCACCAAGTACTGCAAAAAAATAGGTCAGAACCTAGGTCACAGGGGAACTGCTACAGGAGAGAGCGCCATCTTCAAACCTCTGAAGGCGGACAGGTGGTCACACTGCCTCTGTGTCGCTCCAAGGGGCAGAGTCAGTGGGAAGACGCTGTAAGGAGAAATATTTCCACGGTGACTGCAAAGACCTTTGACCGGGTCCCCAGCACCGCGGCCTAGCCAGGTGTTTCTCCAGTCCCTGCTACAGAGAGGCTGGGTCAGGATCACCTGGGCACGGTTCAAAATAAACAGGTCCACCCCGGGCCTCTGCATAAGGGTCTCACAGGGTGCGGCCCAGCGATTTTCTTTTGAAGCAGTGCCTGCAGTGATTCGGATGTGCAGCCAGGTTTCAGAGGTGGCGGTGTGTGCGGGACAGTCACGCATCCCTTGGATTGTTGGACTTTTCAAATCTCTTCCAATGTTGAAATTCTATTATTTTGTGTCCACTGAAGCTCGCCAACAAAATGATGGTGAGTGACTTTGGCAAGACAAACCATTTCCTTATTTGGTCTATTTATTTACTGTTTAATGGTGCCTAGGGGTGGAAGGGTAGTTTTTTTCTGGCCAAAACAGTAAAACCGCTAGCTGTTCATATTAATCAAGATGAATTAGATTTTACTTTTTTTTGGGGGGGTACTGGGGATTGAACCCAGCAGCATTCTATACCCCCAGTCCTTTTTATTATTTTTATTTTTTTGTGGTACTGGGGATTGAACCCAGGGGCATTCTACCTCCAAGTTACACCCCCAGTCCTATTGTATTTTTATTTTGAAACAGGGTCTCACTAGGTTGATGAGAGTCTCACTACTTGCTGAGGCTGTCCTTGAACCTGCGATCCTCCTGTCTCAGCCTCCCAAGTACTGGGATTACAGGCCTGCACCACCATGTCCGG
>PVJS01014032.1:30231-41247 GCA_004027185.1 Glis glis
TCCTCCTCCTCCTCCTCCTCCTCCTCCTCCTCCTTCTTTGCCTTTGGTGAGACAGGAGTTCAGGGGAAAGGGGTAAGGTAAAAGAAGAAACCTTTTCTGGATAATAGAAATGTCCAATTTTAGCACTCCCTGCCAGGAACCACCTCCAGGCTCTTGTATAGAAGCCAGTTTGGAGCCGGGTGTGGTGGTGCAGGCTTGTAATCCCAGTACTTGGGAGGCTGAGACAGGAGGATCCGGGTTTGCGGCCAGCCTCCGCAACTTAGTGAGACCCTGTTTCAAAATAAAGAATAAGCCGGGCGTGGTGGCGCATGCTTGTAATCCCAGTACTTTGGGAGGCGGAGACCAGAGGATCCAGGTTCGCGGCCAGCCTCAGCTCTCTCGCTCTCTCTCTCTCTCTCTCCTTAGTGAAGGCCCTCTGCAACTTCGTGACACCCAGTTTCAAAATAAAAAGTATAAAAAATAGGGCCAGGGATGTAGCGCGGAGGTAGAACGCCCCTGGGTTTAATCCCCTGTACCGCAAAAAAAAGAAAAAAAAAGAATAAAAAATAGGGCTGGGGGTGTAGCTCGGAGGTAGAATGCCCCTGGGTTCAATCCCCAGTAACACACACACACACACACACACACAGCCAGTTTGGAACTCTGGGTCGGTCTGCTGCAGATGAGGACAGCGAAGGGCTGCGAATTTAGCCCAAGGAAGACCGAGCTGAGGACGGTCGAGGAAGGGGCTTTTAAAGGCTTTATCCATCACACACCAGTGACTACAAGAAACTAGTGCCAAGCCCCATGGAGCTGAGGCACTGTCGGGAACACAGTTGGAGCACAGACGAGGCGAAATGCAAGCAGAGAAAAATTCCAGCAGCAGATGAGCACCAGAAAGGGGGGCGATTGTTACTGGAAAGAAATCTGTGGGGCTCAGGCCAAGCGGAGAGGAGTCCTGGAGGGCTGACTCCAGGGCCACAGGTGTCAACATCACCAAACCCAGGGGCCGCCTGGTCTCCTCTTAGCCACTGTGGGGACCCTGGAAAGAGAAGGAGATCCCTTTCCAAAGGCAAACAAAATTGTCACCTCTTTGCCCAGAAGGATGGAGCAGAGGTCATCATTTTGCTGCCTTTTTCCTTAAAGGATTGCCTGAAAGACAGAGGCTGAAGTCAAGAAACTAGTGAAGGAAGCCGGGTGTGGTGGCGCACGCCTGTAATCCCAGTACTTGGGAGGCCGAGACAGGAGGATCACAGGTTCAAGCCAGCCTTGTCAACTTAGCAAGATCCTCAGCAACTTAGTGCAACCCTGTTTCAAAATAAAAAATAAAATAGCGCTGGGGTAGAATGCCCCCCCCCAGGGTTCAAACCCCAGTACCAAAAACAAAACAAATCAAAGAAAATAAATTAGCAAAGGAAGCGGACACGAGTAAACGCGGTAGCAAATGTCTTCACTCGATGGGGCTGGAGCCATAGCTGCTGGGGCAGGAAAGTCAGGAATGAAGAGCAGGCACTCACTGGCTTCAGGTTCTCTATTTCTCCCTGAAGGGCATTATTTTGTTCTTTGCTTCATTCAGCTATTAAGTGTGGTCTTTTGAGAACACTGTCTGGATTTAAGACACGTGGAATCCATTTTCCCCCCAGAACTTCAATCAACTCGTTCGTCTCCACTCTTTCCAGATTCTATTTCTGGCATTGTGGTAACAGCTGTTATGTCTTTTCCTGCAGGATAATTCGATTCGGGTTCTCATGGCCCTGTCCAGTGTCCACTTGGGATTTTTCTGGGTGTGTGAGGGAGGGAGCTGCAGACATTTCAGATTTGTGCCTCGACAAGCGGCTGCCATGGGACACTTTGGAAAAGGGCCCGCATTAGCCAGGCACGGTGACACACGCCTGTAATCCCAGTACTTGGGAGGCTGAGACAGGAGGATTGCAGATTCAAAGCCAGCCTTGGCAACTTAGGGAGGCTCTCAGCAACCTAGTGAGACCCTGTTTCCAAATAAGAAATAAAATTGGGCTGGGGTGGAGCTTGGAGGTAGAATGCACCTGGGTTCAAATCCAGTACAAAGGAAAAAAGAAAGAAAAAAGAAAGAAAAGAAAAAGGCCCACATCTGGACGGCGTGGGGACTAGCTCATGTATGCAGTCGGGGATAAACGCACCTGAATCTTCCCACACTAGGCTTTCTGTTGGGAACCTGCAGACCGCCAACGTGGTCTGCCTTTGCTTCCTGTTTAAGGAAATGGCTCTCCCAGTGAGGTCTCTGGTGGCTTTGAGTAATTCAAAATCACAACTTGGCACTGACTTTTTTTTTTTTTGTGTGGTACTGGGGATTAAACCCAGGGGCATTCTACCTCTGAGCTACACCCCCAGCCCTTTTTATTTTTGTTTTGAAACAGGGTCTCACTAGGTTGCTGAGAGTCTCAATACCTTGCGGAGGCTGTCCTGGAACCTACAATCCTCCTGTCTCAGCCTCCCAAGTACTGGGATTTCGGGCATGCACCACCATACCTGGCTCGACCTTTTTTTAAATTTTTTTTGGTGGTCCCAGGGATTGAACCCAGGGGCATTCTACCTCCAGGCTACACCTCCAGCCCTATTTTATATTCTATATTTTGAAATAGGGTCTCACTAAGTTGCGGAGGGCCTAAGTAGCTGAGGCTGGCCACGAACCCGGATCCTCCCCTCAGCCTCCCAAGTACTGGGATTACAAGAGTGTGCCACCACGCCCGCCAGCTTCGACCTTCATTTTTATGGACCATTCAGGTACACTTACTAGTAATTCATAAACTTAAAACGGGCACCATGCTTGAGGAGGCGGAGACTCTATTTCGTCCTCTTCTGAGAGGCCTAGCTGTGACGATACTCGGCTTAACTGCTTTGAACTTATACTTCTCCCCAATGAATAGCTTTCATGACCTAGTAGGCACTGTGGCTCAAATATGAACCAACCACAGCTCCAGCTAAATAAAATGCACACATCTACACAGAAGCAACAATTCCTTGTTGATTCCTGGTTGCTCTTCCCTTGGGAGGGTGAGATGGGTGGGCCTCTGGCGTCTTTTGTCTCAGTCAAAGGGTCTGGAAGCAGAAAGGTTTGTGAGGCACCTGTCCAAAACAACAGGATGTAGGGCAAGAGGACAAGGTTTTGGAGTCAGACCAACTGAGGGTCAAGGCCTATGCAGGCTTCTGTGGATCAGCTGCGGGGCGGTTTCTGCACAAGGGTCTGGGAGGCGCTCATGCAGCCGGGCCCCGTAGGCTGCTGCATCTGCCCCGGGAGTGAGGGGGACGCAGGAGTTGCATGTCTCATCTAATGTACATGAAGGCGTGTAGACCAGCTGCAACCCTGGTGGTACATCTTAGTAGCAATGTGACTTTGGGAAAATGTTCAGCCTTCTCATCTGGAATTGTAGAATAATAATTCCTACCGTGGAGGACTGTTGTGGCACCTGCATCGCCTGTGGAAATCCCCTGGTGCACAGGAGCAGAGGTACAGCAACTGACGCCCTGAAGGTCATTGGCTAGGCGGGGTCTGAACTCCAAGGAGCTGGGCTGAAGCGAATTCTCCTAGATGAGAAGCACGGGTTTCCCAGATAAGATGGCCTGCTCCAGCTCCCCTTTTTTCCTTTCTTTCTTTCTGTTATGAATATTGATTGACTATCAATTGATTGCTATTATTGCTTATTGTATGAAATACACATAAGAATGACTATGTCTACATATAAAATGGCTATGCTTATTACCCTGGTTTGATGTGACTTGGAAATGTGTGACTTAGATAGTTAGAAGGGGCCCAAGGGATATCTCACTCGACCCACAGCAAGAAGACCTCACGACAAGATATGCAGAAGGGGGTGTAACTGGGCTGAGCGCACCTAATCAGAGGGTCACAGAAGAAGGTCGCAGAAGAACCCAGGCTCAAGAGAAGTATAAGAACTCCAGCTGAAGCTCAGACAATGAGGCACTCTCCAACTGAAGGGGACCCTTGTCGTTCAGCCTGGCCTCCGGTCGTGTGAACAGGACTCTGCAACCACCCCGCCCCCCGTCGTGTACGAGCCTGAAGACCCCAATTGCGACCCAGCCCTCTGTCTGTCCTAACGGGACGAGGCTGAACGCTGACTCAGCCAGCTCTGCTGGTAGCTGTCGGGTAATTCCTCGTTCCTGGTCCCAGGATGACAGAGGCAGACAAACCTAAGCCTGGACACCCCGCCTCCACTCCGTGAAGAAACCTGGGGACACTTTGTGACTGGAAGTGGACTCACCGGATGGAGTGCTGGAAGGAAGGGTGAGAACCCCCCAAACGCCCATAGTTAGAGTCGGTTGCAATGCAATAAATGGTTCCAGCCAGAACCTAAGTATTGAGTCTGTCATGTGTAGCGCCTCTAGTGGGATTCTTAGGAATTACCACTCATTTCTCTCTCTCTCCTTTGTAGCAAAGTAGAAAGGTCAAGGTCTTTGGAGACCATCAGGCTTAAGTACCTGTCTGTCCCAAGTCTACTACCTACTCACTATGGGGCTTTTAAGCAAGTTTGTTTGGGGGTTTTTTTTTGGCACTGGGTATTGAACCCAGTGGCTTTCTACCTCCGAGCCACACCCCCAGCCCTACTTTTTATTTTGAAACACAGTCTAAATTGCTGAAGGCCTCTCTAAGTTGCTAAGGCTGGCTTCAAACTACAACACTCCTGTCTCAGCCTCCCAAGTACTGGGATTATAGGCGTGCACCACCGCGCCTGGCTTTGAGCAAGTTGTTGAACTCCTCTGGGTCTCCTGTTTCCCATCTGTAAAATGGGAATTCAATAACTGACTTCAAGATCAGAGAAGATTCAACAAGTTCAGCTAAACCAGACTATGCCTGGCATGTCTTAGTTTCTCTCACACTCGCAACCCCTTCTGCTCTCTTGTTTTGTTTGTTTGTTTATTTATTTTTAATTTTTTGTGGTACTTGGGATTGAACCCAGGGGCATTCTACCTCCGAGCTACACCCCTAGCCCTATTTTTTTATTCTTTATTTTGAAACAGGGCCTCACTAAGTTGTGGAGGGCCTCACTAAGTAGCTGAGGCTAGCCTCGAACCTGGATCCTCCTGTCTCAGCCTCCCAAGTACTGGGATTACAAGCGTGCGCCACCACGCCCGGCTCATTGTTTTGTTTAGTGCTACTATGCCCTATCCAAAGGGACTCGCAGCCCTCACCTTCCCCAGTGCCCTTTCCTGAAGCAAAAACAACAAAAATGTTTACTTTCCTTGCAAGTTTTGATTAAATCAAATAACCGTTTTATAGACTTATGATATCCTGATAGTTGTGTGGATAAACTGAGTAGGAAAGGTAGGAAAAAAGATATAAAGACACAGTACTGAATAAAGCCCAGAAACCATTCTAGTCGTATTTGGGACTTGGATGTAATATCAATAGCCCTACAAATTAGGGTATTGGGACAGCTGCCTATCCAAATAGAAAAAAATAAGCCAGGTGTGGTGACACACACCTATAATCCCAGTACTTGTTTTTTTTTTTTTTTTTTTTTTTGCGGTACCAGGGATTGAACGCAGGGGCGTTCTACCTCCGCGCTACGCCCCCGGCCCTATTTTTTATACTTTATTTTGAGACCGGGTCTCACGAAGTTGCAGAGGGCCTCACTAAGTAGAGACAGAGAGAGAGAGAGAGAGAGAGAGACCTGAGGCTGGCCGCGAACCCTGATCCTCCGGTCTCTGCCTCCCAAAGTACTGGGATTACAAGCGTGCGCCACCACGCCCGGCTAATCCCAGTACTTGGAAGGCTGAGACAGGAGGATCACAGGTTTGAGGCTAGCCCTCGGCAATTTAGTGAGACTTGCAACAACCCAGTGAGACCTTGTTTCAAAACAAAAAAAATAAAAAGGCTGAGGGTATAGCTTGCAGGTACAATGTCCCTGGGTTTGATCCCCGGTACCACACACACACACACTAAATAAATAAATAAATAAAAAATAGCCTAAATTGGGCGTGGTGGCGCACGCTTGTAATCCCAGTGCTTGGGGGGCTGAGACCGGAGGATCCGGGTTCACGGCCAGCCTCAGCTACTTAGTGAGGCCCTCTGCAACTTAGTGAGACCCTGTTTCAAAATAAAGAATAAAAAAAATAGGGCTGGGGGTGTAGCTCAGAGGTAGAATGCCCCTGGGTTCCATCCCCAGTTCTGGAAAAAAAATAGCATAACATTAGATCTCCACCTTGCCCACCATATGGAAATAAACTCTTGATGGGACTGAAGACCTTTATGTGAAAAACAATACATCACAATGTTTTTACAGCCGTAGGGACAAAGACCTCATAGACATGACACGAAAAAGCCGAAGTCAAAAAGTGGATACATTTGAGTTCATCAAGATGAAGAGCATCTGCAGACACGATAAGAAGTGTTAGAAAACTGTAATTGGCCAAGAGAAGATGTTTGCAACAAATAAGACAGATGAAAGATTATATTGAAAATATACACTGGGCATGGTGGCGTATGACTGTAATCTCAATACTTAGGAGGCTGGGACAGGAGGATCGCAGGTTCAAGGCCAGCCTCAGCAACTTAGTGAGATCCTGTTTCAAAATAAAAAATAAAATAGGGCTGGGGGTGTAGCTCAGATGTAGAACACCCCTGGGTTCTGTCCCGAGTACCACACAAAAAATAAAAAATATACAAAGAACTATAAGAAGAAAAAGACAACCCAACAGAATCATAGCAAAGGACAGGGACAGGGACAGGGTGCATACAAGGACATCTAAATGGCTGATATACCCACTTAAGCATGTCATAAAGGAAATGAAAGTTAAAACCCCAAAAGACCTCCTGTCAGATTTGCAATAATCAAAAAGTGTTACTTAGCTGGGTGTGGTGGCACATACCTGTAATCTTAGTACTTGGGAGGCTGACATAAGAGGATCACAGGTTTGAAGCCAGCCTCAGCAAATTAGCAAGACCCTGTTTCAAAATAAAAAATAAAATAGGACTAGGGGTGTAGAGGTAGAATGTCCCAGCTCAATCCCCAGTACCAAAAAAAAAAGTAAAAACCCCCAAAATGGAAGGCAAATGGTCTTGCTTAGCAAGGCATGGTGGCACATGCCTGTAGTCCCAGCTACTCAGGAGGCTGAGGCAGGAGGATTGCTTGAGCCCAGGAGTTTGAGGCCAGCCTGGGCAACATAGCAAGACCTCATCTGGGGTGAGTGTTAATCTTACAAGACTGGAGGTCTGAGAGGACATAGGATAACTGGAGTGCTGATACAGGAGCTGCTAGCGGGAGGGTAAATTGGCTATAGCCACGTCACAGAGCAATTTGGCCATACTTGTAAAAGTTGAATCTACTGTACTGTAGGAAGATGCGTGTCACTTGAAATAGCGTCAGATTGGAAGCAGCCTTCGTGGCTACTAAGACAAGTACCCGAGGAATGTCCCCCTGTGAAACACTACAGGGCAGTTACGGGAATGAACGCCATCTCTATGTACCCTCACGGCCGAGCTCAGTGCCCTGGAGACCGCATTTAACAGGACGCACACACGTAAAGGTAAGATAATAACCCAGCCGTACCACACGCTACTTAGCACACGTGCGTGCAGCAGTTTAGAACCAGAACTCAAAGGGACTAAGCTGAACTCAGAGGAACAAGAACTAAAAAGAACTAAAAGGCTAGGGATTGTGCATGCTGTAAGTCAGGGACGAGAGCCTTTCATTTCATCTATAGTATTCTGTTGTTACTACTACTACAACTACTACAACAGCTACTACTACTGCTATTACTACTACTAATTATTATTTTTATTTAGTGCTGGGGACCAAATCCAGGACCATTCTACCTCTGAGCTACAGTCCCAGACCTATTTTTTATTTTAATTAATTAATTTATTTATTTATTATTTTTGCGGTACAAGGGATTGAACCCAGGGGTATTCTACCTCTGAGCTACACCCCCAGCCCTATTTTTTGTTCTTTATTTTGAAACAGGGTCTCATTAAGTTGTGGAGGGCCTCACTAAGTAGCTGAGGCTGGCCGTGAACCTGGATTCTCCACTCTCAGCCTCCCAAGTACTGGGATTACAAGTGTGCACCACCATACCCGGCTATTATTTTTTATTTTGAAACAGCCTCACTAAGTTGCAGAGGGCCTCACTAAGTTGCTGAGGTTGGCCTCAAACTTACAATCCTCCTGTCTTGGCCTCCCAAGTACTGGGATGACACATGTGTGCAACCATGCCCAGCTAATTATTATTATTTTTTTGTGGTACCGGGGATTGAACTTAGGGGCATTCTACCTCCGAGCTACATCCCCAGCCCTATTTTTAAATTCTTTATTTTGAAACAGGGTCTCACTAAGTTGCTGAGGCTGGCTGTGAACCTGCTATCCTCCTGTCTCAGCCTCCCAAGTACTGGGATTACAAGCATGCGCCACCACGCCCGGCTAATTATTATTTTTTAATAGCAAAATGTAACCTTTTTCATTCTTGTTGGTGGTACTTTAAGTCTGTTTTGTTTAAAAAAATTTTTTGAAGCAAATAGAAAATATTACTTAGAGATATGGAACTTTGAAAATTGAACAATGAAGATAGAGTTTGAGGTTTGTCTAAGGGAATTCAATTTATAACCTTTATGGGATTCTAAGTATATTTTAAAAATTGCTTAGGGAGGCAAAAAAGGGAAAAACAAAGTAAAAGGAAAGCGATAAGAAAATCAGAAGGGATCTGAGGGGGGACTGCTCTGGCAAAGCACTAACCACTAGGCACCATAGTGCCACAGCTAGGGACTTAGACCCCGGGGGCCACGTTGGCTTCAATGCCAAATGGGGTTGTGACCATTCACCTCCTCGAAGGGTTAATGAATGTCTATTTATACCAGGCAACCAGGAGCCTTGTTTCTTCTAGTCTGTTATCAGCTAATGGTGCCATTTAGTTTTTCTTTCTTCCTTCTTTTCCACTTAATCATGGAGAGGCCTAACCTTGCTTTGCCTTAATACCTCTAGAAGTTTGGGAGCAAGGTTTTTATAATAGCTTGTATAAAATTATCCTGATATTTGCTTTTCTGCTATAGCTATTGAAATGCTGCCACTGTGCTACTGCACCTGCCTCAGCGAGAGCCACACGGTGACCGAGAAAGGAGCAGGTGAGGCCCAGTCACCTCCATGGACGCCCCCACAAACACACCAAGCTTATGCAGGACACAGCCCGAGAGCTGTGTGGCTTGGCTCTTCCAAGTGTGCAGCGTACCAGGGAGCTGCTCACGGTCTCCAAGGACAAACAGGACTGCAATTTCACTAAGAAAAGGGTGGGGACACCCATCTGTGCTAAGAGGGAGTGACAGGAGCTGAGCAAGGTCCTGGCTGCTGTGGGCACAGCAGCTGCCAAGATGGCTAGGGCCCCGCTTCTGTGCAGAATGCAACCTTTACAGAAAAAGATCCCGTTATTTATCTGACCCCGCCGTTTCTTAGAATGCCACCAATTTCTACTTAAAATTCTTTTATGCTGACTTATAGCTAGGCTGGGTGAGTTAGATATTGCCTCCCCACCCCGTATAAACCCCATCATCAACCCCCAGGTTCCTTAAGTGCCCACTGGGGACCCTCGCGGGGTGCCGTCACCGCGAACCTCGCTGGCAGGCCAACTCCCACACTATTATTGTTTTATCTTGATTTATATGAAGCTCCTCGCTTTTAAAGCAGCACCCAGGGATCTAATTACATGGTCATAGCCAAGGACTTAAGTATATAATAGAGCCAATAATTTGTGATTAAGTGTGAAGATATGCTAATCACTTGCACAGAATAGAAGAGCCGCGGAGTTAAAGTTAGAGGCAGTGAGAGCACCCGTCCAGGTGCCCGCAGCTTTAGAAACCGCCCTGGAATAATCACAGCATTATCAAAGTGTTTTATGCTCCAATACATTTGAAATTGACCCATACTTTGTTTCTATGGGGAATAATACCCAATAATAAAATTCAAAGAGGAGGACCTTTATCACATAATTAAATATCTTTGGTCTTATTACAGATAATCAGAGTGGGCTGTGTTCGGGGGGGTGCTTCATTTTAGTTTTTCATAATTTTTTTCAGATTACTTAATATAAAGCAACCCAACAGTCTTGTTGTTATGTCTTTTCTTCCTGAGAAAAGAATGTTATGGTTGTACCACTTTTCCTACTCCTGGTACTTAGTAGCATTCCATATATCTACTATGCAAAAAATTATATTTTACTTATTGCTTAAGAAGAGGAAAACTAAGCCGGGCATGGTGGCGCACGCTTGTAATCCCAGTACTTGGGAGGCTGAGACAGGAGGATCTCAGGTTCGAGGCCAGCCTCAGCTACTTAGTGAGGCCGTCTGCAACTTAGTGAGATCCTAATTCAAAATAAAAAATGAAATAGGGCTGGCGGTGTATCTCAGAGGTAGAATGCCCCTGGGTTCAACCCCTAGTACCACAAAAAGAGAGAGAGAGAGGAAAAAAAGAGGAAACTTTATGTATTTTTAATCTTTTTGCTCATACTTGATGTGTTTCAAGGAAAAAAAAAAGGGAAAAATGAAGAAATATTAAAAGTCATTGAGAGAACATGTTCTTTCCCAAAACCTGTCAAGTGATAAAATATATGGGTTGAATCATTTTAACCTCCAAAGAAAGCCACTTCATGTGTTTTTTTTTTTTCTTTTTTATTTTTGCGGTACCAGGGATTGAACCCAGGGGCATTCTTCCTCGGAGCTACACCCCCAGCCCTATTTTTTATTCTTTATTTTTGAAACAGGGTCTCGCTAAGTTGCAAAGGGCTTCACTAAGTAGCTGAGGCTGTCCTCAAACCTGCAATCCTCCTATCTCAGCCTCCCAAGTACTGGGATTACAGGAGTGCGCCACCACGCCCGGCTTCACCCATTGTTAATGGGCCTTAGCATGTGGTAGGGGTTGGGGGTGCTGAGTAGGAGTTATATATATATATATTATATATATATATATATATATCTGCATTTTTCTATCTGATGAGACAAATAGTTAGGCAGCTGGCAGTTAGGCAGATCTAGATCTTTTTTTTTTTTTTTTTTTTTTTTTT